>JAVKLF010000077.1:5017921-5030741 GCA_034783495.1 Millerichthys robustus | reverse complement strand
AAGTCAAAGCATCTTAACGCAAGTTGACAGAGTATGAAACTTTTATCTTAGTACTTTAGCAGATAATTATAAAAAAATCCATGTCTCCTTGTTTATTCACCTCGGCAGCTTGTTCATTCTTTCTGTGTGTGTGTGTGTGATGTTCTAATATAGCAAACAGTGTGTGTTTATGTTGAGTGTTATTCATGCTGATGGTGACCCAGACCCCCTGGAGGACTCCTGCACCACAGGCCACCCCTACTTCCTGGAGTTAGGGCTGCAGGATGGGGTCAGATATACAAATCTACACCTCAGCTCAACTGAGGCCCACCCACGGCCATCAGTATCCATTACTAGGAGGCATCGACACGCTGCATCTTTTGACAAGCACATAATGACATATTTTTTCCCACATTTTTGTTCATGTCTGTGCCTACACGTATGCATTTATGCATTTGCTTACCTGTCTGTTAGCAAAATACCTCATGAAACACTGGATGCATTTCAATGAAAACCCTAGAAAGCAATGGCTGGATTTACATCTAGTTTGTTTTTGGAGTCGACCTAATTTGGCCTCAAGATGGCCGCAAAAGCTAAGCAAACTTATCAAACACAAAAATGGCTATAACTGTCAGTTTTACAGATATTGACCTAAAATTTGCTGTGGTTGTGGGTGAAGCGAATTCATGACGGCTATTTAAAAACAGCTTTGTTTAAAACTTTGCCAGTCAACTGAATACAGAATGGCGCTACAGCTAACTGACCTTAGCCAACACAAAAATAGTTCTGACAGTCAAATTTACCAATATTAAGCTACAGTGGCTGTAGCTGAGTCATCTTCGACACATACCTGAATCTTCAAGGTTTACATGGTTTAGCAGTAAATGAGTCAAACATTCCTAATCATAAGCACTGTCATGTTACACACATAAGCACACTTATGTTAAACTCCACACATGTGTGACAGTGACTCAGGCCACCAGCAGTTTGCGACAGAGGTCCTTGCTTCAAACAGACACTCTCAGAGGGGGTGACCTTCTAGAAGACTGTGGGGTGTTTGTGTGTCTTTGGGAGTGTGTAATTTATGTTTGCACAACTGGAATTGTACACACAGAGTACAGAATCTTTGGCAAGTCGTTTCTTCAACCCTTCAGTTCCTAAGTCTAAGACTTTTGACTTTCGAAGTTTGTCCTGACAAATAGAATTAAAGGCAAATAAATTTGGTTTGCTCAGGTACGTCCAAAAACAAAAAAACCAAGTTAAGATAATGGATGAATGGAAGGTACGTCCATAGAGGGTGTTCAAGGGAAATGTTCAATCAGTTCAATTAGGACCTTGTGTCGAGAAGGGGCAGGTGAAGCTGCTCTGTGGAAAAAAATAGTTATTTTTGCAATTTTTGTCACACAACTATACCAATGAGAGCTAATTTTGGTATTCCAGATGGGGCATACAGGGCCCTTAAAGATCTGCTCCACTGTTTTATCGGCCTGGATGGAAGCCACACTACTTCTCCTGAACCTATGATTGAATATTGGTCAGAGCCTCCCTTCCAACACCCTGGAGGCTGAGAAGTGTTATCCCTCAATAATTGGAGCAGTCTCTCCAGTCGCCCATATTTTTAAAACCAGGACCACCAGCTTGGTCTTCCAGTCCACAGATGTTGTCCCAGTCCTCCATGTGACATTGAAGAGATATGTCAGCCATGAAAGCATCGCAATGTCCGAAGGCTTCAGCATCTCGAGCAAATTTAGTCCCCTCCTGGCAGCAGGGAGTTTTTTTTTTTAACTACTTCTGCCAAGGTAATGGACTCACCTTTCCCTGAGTCCTCAGACTCTGTCACCTGAAAAAATGGACATAGTGATCAGATTTCTCAACACTTCTCCAAACGGATGAGCTAAATGTTCATAAAAATAACTTCTGGTTGAGCATACAAGTTTTTCATGTCTAATAATGTTTTCATAGAAACATCTGGAACAGAAGGCTGACCAATCTGTCTGAAAGAGACAGCCGTGAAAGAGAAGGGAAGAAAATGTAAAACAGAAAGACGGCAGACTGTTCAGACAGATGGATCAAATGCCAGGAAAGAAATAGAGAGAGAGCCAGAGGACAGAAGATTGAGTCATCACTGTATCCTTGGTTGCTCTCTATTCAGTTCTTGGCTTTTGCCACTTGTGTGTCTGGAGTGTCAGCTGTGGCTGACTAACAAGCTTCACCCTCAACAGCCTATTATCTAGAGCATGGCAACTGGCCCATACCTGCAAGGTGTGTGTGTTTGTGTGTGTGTGTGTCTGAGTGATTCAGAGCGTGGCAGCTGTGTCATACCTGCAAGCATCTTTGGGACACAGCTCATCTGTACCGGGGCAGAAGAGGAGGACTGTGGGGCAATTGAAGGAGAAAACTATATTCTCCGTGTCCCTCTCGTCTTTTTTTTTTCTCTTCGCCGAGGAAGAGCTGCCTGGACGTTCTTTTGGCACTTCCTTGGAGAACAGAGAGGTGATGGTCTGCCAGAGGCCAAACATCGTCATACATTTGGCTCATGAGAAAGGAAGGATGAACGCAGGAACACTTGCATGAATAAATCTTCACATTGTGTCCAAGGATGTCGAGGAACTTCCTCACCACTGATGGTTCTCAAAACTAAAGGCTAAGAAGATTGAAAATACTCCAATTCATTCAATTGACTAAATCCCTTAAATATAACATATATATAATTACAAGATTAATTACTAAAAATTGCTAAAGAAATTGCAATTTCTTTGTAAAAAATGAGCGTTGACTACTTTGCTAAATTCTACAAATATATTTTAAAAATTGAGCAAATGTTGCTGTAATAAATTCTAGAGACAAATATTTTTGGAGAAATTGACAAGATCTTAATGTATTCGTGTCGGGACAATCTTGTAAATAAAGCTACACCCATCGCAGTACCTCCAATTGAGCCAAATGTTTTGATACAAGACTGAATAAAATTGTACAAAGTATGCAGAAGCAGTTAAACTGTCAAAACGTACAGACTAAACTAAACTACAATCATTGTAATGCAGGTGGCATTTGGTGGAAGATTCAGAAGGGAAAAGAAGTCAGTATATGGTGAAGAAAGAGCTGAGTTAAAAGGCAAAGCTCTTGATTTACCGGCCTGTCTACTTTCCAACCCTCACCAATGGTCATGAGGTGAGAATGTTGACCAAAATCTCAGATGCAAGCAGCCAAAATCCTTCCAGCTTCCTTCGTAGGATGGCTGGGTTCAGCCTCGGAGATAATGTTAGAAGCTCCGTCATCCAGGCGAAACTCGGAGTAGAGCCGTTGCTCCTCAAAAGAAGTCAGTTGAGGTGGTTTGGGCATCTGATTAGGATGCCTCTTTGTCACCTCCCTTTAGATGTGTTGCTGGCACGTCCCACTGGTAATAGGTCCAGAACTCTCTGGAGGGATTATGTAGCCTCTCTCTGGCCTGGGAACACTTTGGGGCCCCCAGGATGAGTGAAAAAGTGTTGCTAGGGAGAGGGATGTCTGGGTTTTTCTCCTAGACCTGTTGCCTCCACAATCCGACTACGGATGTGGCAGAAGATGGAGATTAAGATCCTCCTCTGCATATTTTGCGCATTGTGATAAACATATATTCTGCATATTCATGAAGGCAAATACGCTAAATGAATTGCACCTGCTATTCTGCTCGTTTGACTGATGCAATCCTCGGTACACATAGTTAATAAATCAGCTTTGCATGTGCTTTCAAGTTTTCACACACTCAAATCTTTGATAAATCATCCCCATAGAGTCTCCACAAATCTACTCATGGTTTTCTCTAAAGTCATAATTAACTTGAAGAGTTTCTAGGAAATATTTATGTTTCTGTGGCATAAAATGTGAAAAAACAAACAATTAATATATTGAACAAAATGCAAAATTCAAGTTTGATGACAAACATACTCTTCTAAATAGGCAGTTAATTATATCAAAGATTGATGCAGCTAGCTTTCTCAAACGATCCAAACAAAGAAGTGCTATAAAGTGCAGGACCATTAGACCCTCAGGCTTCATTAGACTTCCATTCAGAGGCTGTTATCCTCTATAATAAATCTATAATAATTACAATAATAAGATATTTTCCCACAGGTCCTTAAACTGTGAACAGGCTAAATTCACTACATCTGATCCCTTTGAAAATAATTTTGTGATTAGGAAAACATTCTGCTTCAAAGAGGGAAAATGTGATGGATATCACTGACTTGATTAAAATGTCAATGGTTGTAATTGACAAGCTGTTTTGGTGAAAAATATCTCAAGTGGCCTTTATTCATAGCTGTTATTTGTTGTCAGCAGGAAGTAGATTTTCACACATTTTTGCCGTGTTTGTTAGCTTGTATAATTACTCTACAATTTACTGTGATTTTACATTAATTGGGATTTGTTCTTTTGTTCAGTTGAGCAACAGACCCATTGTTTTCAGTCAAGAAAGTTTATCTAAACTAACAGTTTACCCTTAACATGGATCCGCTTAAATCAATTGCAGGGTTTGAAATTTGAGTTTTTGTAGACACGATGTTCCAGGATCATGTTGAGATGTTTCTGCAAAAATCTAAAAGTGTTTCTGTGGAACTCTGACTCCTAGGTATAGTGGCCGACCGGTGCAAACACGCAGCAATCGGCTAATTGCACAGCAAATGGCATAATAGGCTGCAAACACATGAATGACGCAAAGTCCAAAACACACAAAAAACAAAAAAAAAAAAACAAATGCAAAAGTAAAGCGATGCAAAAAGGTACATTTAACTTCCACAGTTTTTCTTCCTTATGTAGCCGAGTGGGAAACTTGTTTAAAATTTCCCACTTAGTTGTAAATGTCTCTCTGAGAGGATTTCAAGTATTAAAATACTGTTTGTTCTTTTGTTTTTGCTATGTAATAAATGTTACTTGTGGTATATGTTCTTCTAGTTACAGTTTTGCACATTTATTTTACACAAAGCAATTTAATGCATACTTTGGTGTAGGTATGAGGTTTAGTCACAAGGAGGCAGTGTTGTGCCGATCAAATCCAAGTTTTTCAAAGCTTTTGCCAATCTGCATCTTGGTACTTCCTGTTTGGAGCTTGAACTGGACTGTAAATCTATTCTCTTTTTTTGTGGGGAAACATTTCTTATGATAGTAGTTAAATATCCACATGATTTATTAAATATGTTTGTATACTAACATTTAAGTGGTAATCGGTCAGTATTTTAACAAGATTCCAAAATTGAATCACGGTTAGGACAAACTCCACCCACACAGTCAAGAAAGTCATCAAATAAGGAATAGGGCAAATTTTTCTTCTGAAGTTTTATTGTAAAGATTATTAAAAAAAAAGATTATTGTCAACAACAATAATTAAAATTCTCAATCAAATGGAAGAAATTGGAAGACTACTTTGAATACATAGTTTATTAGGTAGAGAGAGTGAGAGCTTGATGATCAGGTGTGATGTTCAGCACTCCAATAGGTGGTTGGGACCCTGTAGTCAAGGGTCAGTCGACAGCTGTTTGAAGGTTGCTTGATGGGAGTGGTAGCAGGTCTGAGGTTTTCGGCTGATGAGGAGGAATGCGGACAATAGCAGCCTTTCTATTGGCTGATCTCATGCATGTTTCCTGTCGTTTTTTTTGTCTAGGTGCTTTTATTAGTTTTTGACCGAACGTCTACTGCCTACCCGCCTCTCGACAAAATAAAGAAGAGAAAAACATTTCACAGGGTCTTAGTGCCTGTTTTTCATAGTTTATTTTGAAAGGATAATAAAATGGAAACTACCCACAGAGCAAAATTTGTCTGGTCTGGTTCTGGCCCACACTCGGTGCAGATACTACAAAGAATGACGGCCCTTTGGTGGCCCAGATGTGGTTTGCCAAAGGTTGTCCATGCGTGGGCCAGCACCACATAAACCAAACCACAACCCGGCCAGTTATGGCTTGCCATCTTTGAAACAGTGCGTTGGTTCGTCGCAAAGATGAAAATAAAGATCGGCTGCTGCAGATTTCGAAGCGAGTAACTTTTAATTCAACTATGTGGACATGGCCACACAGACAAATTAAAATCATTACGCTGGAGCTATGATTACTGTTCACTGAGAAGCTTTCTCTACTTTTTAAATAGTTTGTTGTGTTGACACTTGTGCTGTACATTAAATAGCCCTTCGGGAATAAAGGATGAAATAAGGACGCATTGTAAGAAATACAAATACGTGCAAATTGGTTATAAATTTTAGAGTGGCTGGTATGTGGGGGCTAGTTATTCATTAGAGAGGTCAGAGCAACCTAAATGGGATGAGAGGGGTCAAATTGGAAGAGTGATTTTGCTTAAAATGCACATCCATATTGGACGTACACAGCATTAACAGCAACATCCTTTACTTCCTTATATATATTTATTTATTTTGCACTCTCTGAGCAGAAGAAGTTCTTCTGCACTGGTGCTCAACCATCCATCCTTTCAAGCAGAAAACCTGCATATCCACACGTGCACACACACAGACATACACTCGTCCCACCTATAACACACACACCTTCTTTGTGTACACTCTCACCACCGGCCACACCAGCGAGGGCCTCAGGGCTCAACCATCTGCTGCCCACCCAGCACATCTCCCCCCCTCTGAAGTACCCACCTTCCCAACATATGCAGCCCTTGCCCTGGGTAAGGTGGCAGGGGCACTGGCCTTGGCCCTGGCCAAGAGAGGGGTGAAGGAGCACATATGTAGTCCAGACGGTGTGAGAGAGAGAGGAAGGGGGGGTGGAAGAAAAGACACTGACAAATCAAGGATTAGATCGCTCACTTCTTGGTTCGTTACATATGGCCTCTTCGTTGCGTGGCCACACCAGCGCAGTGGCCACCAAGGTCGAACCCTGAAACCGGCAAAGAGCTTCTGAGGCCTCAAGCAAGGCGGCTCAGAATGAAACAGAGAGAAGGACACATGCGGGGAATGAGAGAGGTGTTAGCGTGTGTGTGTGTGGGTGGGTGGGGGTGTGATCGTGGGGGTTGGCAATGTCACTAACATATCTCTTTTTTTCCCCCTCTCTTTTTTCTGTCCTTCATTTCCTGCCTGTCTCTTCCCTCTGTTTAAATATTGCCTCAGGGCATTCTCCACCACAAAAGGCAGGAAAAAACGAGCGTGGCACTTTAATCCCCCCTCCTCCTACTCATCATCCGTTCTATCCATCTACCCAACCCTCTGTCTTTATCGGATGTGTGTGTGTGCGTGCAGACAAGTGGCCGTTTTGTTTCAGTGCTAACAATAATAATTAGATTAAATATTCCAAAGTTGTTCATATTTCATGAGTTTTGCATGCACCCCTCTGTGCCTCTTAACACGTTCCAGGTAACCCCGGGCTTGTACGATTATCGGTTAGAACTAGAAATTCGAAGAGGATATTTGGCCAAAACATATAGGAAAGTTGACAAAAATGCAATTGTGGTGATTATAGTTGTCACAGTTGGCTGCTGTAGTTTCCCCAAAAAGTTGGTGTTTTTTTTTGTTAAGGTTAAGCTCTGTTAATATAATATTATACATGCAATGCAAAATTGCAAAGCCAGGGCCTGTCCCAACACTGGTTGGCCCAGCCCAGACCTTCCTTGGATCTCCACAGCCTTGATTGTTTTTGCATGTGGGCAGGACTGTCATAGCAAGGACCTTCAAAGTTCATGTGAATGTGAATGTTTTGCAACACCCAACAATGGAAAGTGTGGAGCTATTGTTTATCATTCTTTCTCTCATCCAAAACAAGTTAAAATAGAGCCAGAGAAGGCTGCTGCTACAAGAAGCACAGCAGGACATACATGAGAGTGTGCGATGCCATAGTATTATGTATAAGGCAGAGGTGCAAGATAATGCAAGAAGGTACATTAATGTTGGCAGACATTTAAAGTTGTGCATACAACCAGCCAGTAAACCAATCAATGGTCAAATTCAAATCGAGCCCAGCAGCCCTGCACTAATGGAACCTCAGGTCTCTTTGGTTCCAGAAATCAGGAATCGCAGTACCCAGGTTTGAGCCTTGCAATGCAAAAATGACATAATTAGTTGTTTCATAACTACTGAAAAGAAAAACGATGCAAAATCTGTGTTATTAAGAAAAAAAACTACTTTGGTTGGGTCTAAATACATTATATATACACATTATATATAAATAAAATAATCTATAATGTATTAAAACTTAACCCTGACCTGCAGAATCAGGACGTCAATGTATAAAGATGTATATCAGGGTGAGTCAAAAGTCTCAGAACACCCTTTTATTTCAGAAGTGAAAGGGAAAATTAAATATCTGAATACTCCAACAAGTAATGAGTGAGGTTATCTACCTTTTAGGCTATGTCCAGAACATAATCGCCATTTTAATGGCTGTCATGGTTGGTCAAAGTTAAATTTTTCTAATGGGAAGGTGGTCATTTAGCATACCATAGAAGACCAGGATTGACTCAGAAATTGATTGCTGCAATCAGATTTGTTCATTTTTGCTCTTGTAGTTCAACAATTATCAGTACAAAGTTGCAACTACAACTGGTTGCAACTGTTGCCTGTTATTTGATGTGTTCATTGTGCTGTCCCTGGTGCTGAATCTGACTGCAGCAATCAGTTTCTGAGACAATTCTGGTCTTCTGTGATGTCCTAAATGACTGCCTTTGTCTTTGATCCAATATGGCGGCTTACACGATGGCGGCCATGTTCCAGACTTAGCCTAAAACAGAGGTCTTCATTCCTGGTGACCCACTGTCCTGCATGTTTGAGCCGCTTCCCTGCTTTGGCACACCCGATTCAAACAATTCAATTACCTACTCAGAATGTCATCAAGTTAGGCAAAAGTCTGACAATCCCTCATTCATGTCAGTCAGGTATGGCCCCTCCTGCAGGTGCTGGGTCCACAAGAAGGCAAACCCATGTGGCTCATTTGGGCTGAGCCCGACAGAACCCCACGGGTAGAGACCCGGCCAAGAGGCGCTTGCCGACGAGCTCCTCCCCCAGACCTGGCTCCAGGGTGGGGCCCCAGTGACCCACGTCCGGGCAAGGGACATGGAGTTCCTTGGTTTTTCTTGTCCACACAAGTCTATTGAATCGTTCTTTGTCTGGTCTGTCACCTAGCTACCCTAGCTACCAGTTAAGGTTATATGTATTTTAACTGTCAAAAAAAAATCATATTTCATTGTTTTTCTTTCAGCTGCTCCCTTCCTTAGGGGTCGCCACAGCAAACAAAGTCGCATAAAAAATCTGGCAAATGTTTTATGCTGGGTGACCGTGACACAATGTGAGCTCAAACTTGCATTCTCAAGTTTACAAGACCACAATGTAGCACTAAGCCACCAAAATTCGAATTTTAAATCTTTGAAGTCGTTGTCTTTTCCCTAACATTGTTAGATTTTAATGCCGTGGTTGAACTTGTGATCTTGGACGCCATCTGGACTGCCGCATGATGTTAAACCGACCAGTTTAATAAAAATATTAATGTGCTGCTGCTAAAATTTTGTCGTGAATCTGACAGAAGATTAGGCTGATGAGGCGCGTGTGTGGGTTAAACAGGCGTGTGGGAAGTGACTGCGCAAGAGGGAGTTTGTGAGCACTGCTGCTGCATCTGATGGATCAGTGATTAAATAAATCATGGTAACCTTTCCCGTAACCTTTCCTCCTCCTCCCCAGCCCCTGTCTAACCTTACAAGACCCACGCACATTAAAGACTCCTCTCTTCTCCTTCATCTCCTCCTCTTCCTACTTTAACCCTTCTCCCCCCCTTCTCTTCTTTCTTGTTCTCGTTTGCATGATTTTCTTTTCCTCTTCACTATTTTGTGTAGCCCCTGGCAAATACTTCCCTTGTCTTTGTCAGAATAATTGGCAGAAAAAAGATTCAGTGTGCTAATGACAAGAACCAGGGCACAAAGGAAATGTTAAGGACATTTATTTACAGCATTTACACAGCAGTAAAACATGAAGGGGGAGAACTTGAGGCATTGTCACTGTGAAGAAGATGAATAATAATTCCGGTGCCTTGACTGATCTTTTTAAAAGTGATAAAGATGACTGTGTAGTGTTTCTGGTTTCTTTCTTTCAGGGGCAGAGGAGGAGGACATGGATCGAAGGAGAGGGTTTAGGTGGAAAGTGGGCAGGCAAGTAGGTATTTGTAAATTCATGTCTTTCAGGTGTATTGATTAGGGTCAAGCCTTTTCTTCCATAGTGGAACAGCTCTTATGAACAAACAATGGGAACTGAGTCACAGAGAACTGCGAGATGTTCTATGTTCTAAACAAGCTCCTCTTTTGCTATTCCACTAAGAAGACCAGGCCGAGGGAAGGAGCGCAGCAGTTGTGATGGCAAACGTGCTCAGAAAGGGATAGGGTTGCTCGTAAGGCCACAGCAGTACAGCAGTAGTTGACTACATGCTTAAAACTGGACTACGACACTGGCTGAAAATCTATTCCATGTCCGAGAGCAAGGGAACCAAGGTGATGGTTTGTAGTAAGTAAAGGCTGGTTTATACTTCCACAATGTGTGGAACATACATACATATATACACATGAGTCCAAATAAGACTTCATTTGGGTTCAGATCATGATTCACCTCTTTAGGACCCCTAGTTTAGGTGTTCCCCTTTAGTTAGTGTGTGTGGTTGTCAGTGTGTATGTGTGTGTGATCTTTAAGATCTGTAGGTTCAAACAACTACTCTCCCCACGCCTTGCTTCTGAACTCCCCAAGAGGTCGCCGAGACGCTACAAATGTCTGTGCACAAGTGTGTGTGTGTGTGTACGCACAGAAGGCACTGACTCCTTGATCCCTGCTCTAATACCCCAAAGACCTTTGGTTCCTTAGCTGTAGGTGGTCCTAAACAACCAACCCACATACAAATACACGCCGGGAACACATCCTCAGAAGATATCAAAGATTAGACTTCAATCATTCTCACCTCTTGAAGTCTTAAAGAGCAAGCACCTCATGCCAAAGGTCAGCACACACCTGGAGAGCCACAACAACATCAATATGCAGCGATGAAGGTGATGAAGATGGGAACAAAGAGGGAGGAAATAACGCAGGTAAATGTGTTCAGAAGAATAATACTGCAGACAATAACCAACGCTTAATGGAAGATCCTCAACTTCATTTGTAATAAAACAGATAAGTTCTTAAAATGGTCAGGGAGCAACTTTCAGTTTTAGTCAAATGGCATTTCCACCATTCTAAATGACTAAACATCTTTTTTTGTTGTTTGTTTGTCTTTGCAGATGTACAAATCACAGATCTTTTTCTTTTTTTGCTGGCTTGAACTTTTCTGATGCCAAACTTTGCTTGGCGCAAAACGTTGAGTACCTGATTGAGATAGGAATGGGGAGGCTTATCTCCGAATGCTTGGTGTTTGAATACCTATGATGTCCGACCAGTTCTCTTAACACTTTCTAGGCTGCGTGTACAGATAAGCTCTGGGATCTGGAGAAGGTAGAGACATATGCAGGTAGCAAACAAGACACAATTGAAATTGGAGTAAAAGAAAGTGTTGGTTTCTGTTTGTTCAAAATGCGTGTTTATGCTTGTGTCCTTCCACGCTAAGCCTACTTTAGCTCACCGTACTCCCTGAGCAGTGACCGGAGCACTAAGCACCCCCCCCCCACCCCCCCACCCCCCAACACACACACACACACACGTCCAAGCACTTGAAAACTGGAACGAGGCGAAGAGAATGAGGGGATGGATTGGAAAGAAAGGGATTGGTGCTATTGGGAAGAAAAAGGATGGAGAGCAAAGAAAGAGATGTGAGGAGAAGAGTGGCAGCAGAGAGAGGGAGAGAGACGGACAGCAGCAGTGCATGGAAAGGCACAAAACAGAAAGAACTGACGAATGAATGGAACCAAACAAAAGGAGGAGAAGGATTGGACTGAGGGATGAGAGGCAAGGCGAAGCTCTTCTCCCTTTTTCCTTTCTCATCCCCCGCGAGATAGTGTTTACGTGTGTTTTCTTCCTCGTCAGATCTGCCGTGGGCTTTTATTCCCACACAAAGATGGGACGTACCTGGCACACAGGACGTGAAGGAGCTGGCAGAATTATTTGCCGGTGTGTTTGAGTAAGTGCACGTGAGAAAGAAGCACTGGCTCACCTGCCTGGCAGAGAAACGATGCCTGTTAGAGGATCACCTGACTGCCTGAGATGTCCCACTTAACACTAGTGCAAACAAACACTTAACCCACTCAGCAGCAACTTTCTCCTGTCTTGAGTCCTCGCAGTTCTCTTTCCCTACACCTGGATTTCACGTTTAGCCTTGGCCTTTAACTTGAAGTCACAAGCAGCAGTAAAAAATATAGTAAAAAAATAATATTTCACCGCAAATGGAAGCACCAATTGGTGCCAAATACTTTTACTTTACTTTATTATTTTACTTTACTTTACTAGATTACAGACAAATATTTCAAAAAGCATCAATAAAGCTGAAGGACAGATCATTTTACCACTCAGAAGATTAGCACTTCTTTCTTTTTACATGAACTTGAGCAGCAGGGTTTACAATGTGAACTTTTAAAAAAATTGGCTAGGAAGTCAAATTGCAAACAGCTGCAGCAGTCTGAGGTTTTTTTTGTGTTTTTTTTTTTGTCGCCAGAGTGTAAATGTGTCCATGCTAAAGAAATTAGAGGGGTCTGCAATGCGACACAAACAAACAATAAACAAGGAGGCAAATAAGTCGACGTACACACGAATACACATGCACGGACAATGAGCGGCTACGCTGCAATTAGCTTGTTTTAAAGGAAACAAATAACAGTAATTTGAACAGAACAGCATCCATAACAATTCACCCCTAGAGGGATCGGTAATTTAAACACACACACTCCTGCAAACACACACACACAC
>JAVKLF010000077.1:4965885-4978882 GCA_034783495.1 Millerichthys robustus | reverse complement strand
CAATGCTACAGTTCGAAGCTAAGATTATTCACACTAAGCAGCAGACTCTCAGCTACAGTTGCACCAAATTTGGGCTCAATATTTCTAAAATTGGCTGATTACCAGTCATTTCTGTGTTGTTTAAGGTCAGACAGCAGTCGTGGCCTTCCTGAAATCGGTTGGCTTCAACTGTTAATCTCTCAGCCAAAGTCGCACCAAATGTCAACTCAGTATTTGGAAAACGGGCAACTTAATTGCGATATTTGTGTTTTGTAAAAGTCAGTTCGCTGTGGTGGCTTCAAATTGTAATCAGATGTAGGTGTCTATTATTATGAAAAAGTCATTAAAGTTTGTTTAGTGGATCGTGAGATATTTTGCAAACTTGTGCGCACACAGAGCAAAAACATCGTCCAGCTTCTTCCAGCAGCGGGCGATCACCTGATGAATATCCTCATGACAATAACTTTTACCACCCACTCGGCAGCTTCTTTGACTCATTTCTCCGTGAAATAGATGCAGGTCTTAAATGTGTCATGGAAAAACCATTTGCACTGAGTGATTTGGTGGGTCAATGAGCTGAAGTGGATTGTTTCAGTTGTTTTTGGCTTTGTTGCAAGTGTATAGTTTACTTTCCCCTCCAGGGTAAGCTAACATGCAGTAAATACATCTTTTTTTAAATGTAGCAGAGGGATCCAGTTGTAGTCCCACCAGCAGGCTTTCCTCTCTGTAAGTGACATCCGAGGCTGGAAACTGTGGCTCAGACGATGCCTAAATCTGCGCTACGTGTTCCATATGTCATGGCTGCCGTACCATTTGTTTACCACGAAGTGATCAGATCAAGCACGTACAGATTTAACCGAGGCAGTGCCACCAGAATGGGAAAGGACTAATTAAAGTGTCGTGCAAAGCCTCTACTCGCTAAGTGATCTGCCTCCAGAGTGCAATCAAGCTGTGTGAAATATGTCGCTTGGATAAATATTAACTTCCTGGTTTGGAATGAATGGATAATGCAAGGATGTTTATAAAAAGAAAGAAAAAACATGAAAACCCGCAGATGAAATAATGGATTTGATTTTCCTCAAAATGCAAACAAAAGGTACTTGAGTCAAATGTTTAATCACTTTCTTGACACATTCCTAGTTTTGTTGTATAAAATTCCTGAAAACTGCTTTTATTAATCTATATTTAACATTCCTGTTTGAGCTGAAAATTCCTGAATGCTCAAACTTTAATTTCACGTTAAAATTTAAAATGCACACACTCGGTATAGTTTTGCAAATTCTCATACAGCAAAGTCATCTGCTTTTATTTGAACAAAAACAGAAAAGAAAAACATGCAGACTTCAAAGATGCTTGCTCATTTTTTACATCATAATATTAAAGTTGTTTCAGCTTCAATTTGATGATAAAAAGGAAATATACAAATTAATTTTAGGCCTAAATTCCGAGAAAAAAAATGCTGATTCCTATATCAACAGTTAAGGCTGAACATACTTAAACTGACATAATAATGTCTTTTAGGAATGAATATGCTTCTTTTAAATACAAACTTAACGTAAATCTAAGTCACAGCTTTTACTGAACAGTAACTATAGAAAGTCCATAATTATAAATGCAAAATAAACTGGAACTCAAGTTCTTTAAATTAAAATCATCTAAAATCTGTGAAATCTTCAACTTTGAGCATCAAGACAGCTGCTATTTTCAGTTACTTGTAATTATTGCGCACTTCTCCCAAAATAAAACGTGCCAAATTTAGCTCAATGTCAAGTCGAAACCTTTTAGACATGTTCAGATTTAGGCACAGTTTCATTTTTGTGCATCATATCGTCTTTACAGCCCAAAAAAAAAAAAAAAACCCTGACAAAATCCACAAGTTTATCTCGTGAAATGATGTTGGCGTGAACAACTGCCAGTCTACAAGTTTAACCGTTTGTTGAAAAGATTGAAGAAGTTGGAAGTCTTAGTTTTAAAAACCTACCTGTGTGTCTCTCAGCTTTTCTCAGCTGTTCCTGTCCAACACCGACCCTTAACTCTTCCTCCCTCTCAGCCTCTGAGTAGCTGTAATGTGGGCATTCCTGCACTCAGACCAAACAATAAGGGATGTGCTCCCTGCCTGTGGACCATTACATCATCAGCATGTCCTTATATGGGGCTTTGCGTTGCAGCGCTTCACAAAAAAAAAAAGGGGGGAGTTCGTCAGCTCATACAAGGAAGAGGCTGTTGGAAAAAAATAGAAGAGGGGTAGGTGTTTCTTGACATCTGTAACGTGTGAAATATCTGCCTGAGCTGTCGATGCTCCGGAAGGCAGGGCAGGAGGGAAAGGAGCTTCGAGTTACAGCAGTTTCTTCTGGCTTCTATCAAATTAAGTCACTTATTGAGCTGAGGAGGTAAAGAAAAAATAATCGGCTTGCAAACTTAATAAGAAAGTCTTGGATGAGGATTTGTAATGGAGATCAGTGCATGTTGGACATGAGATTTTCAGTAAAACGTGTCCTGAAACCACCCAAAACCAAGAGGTCTTTTTACATTTCGTTTGTTTAGGTTTGCTAATGCTATGGTCCCGTTTGCATCAGAGTCTGTTTAGTCTTGTGGGTCATTTCAGCAGATTTACAAAAACGAAATGTTTTGTCTCGGGATTTAAATGGTGACGTGTTATCGGTTTACGTGACTTATTGCGCACACAGTTTGGCCAGCGAAACAATGAGCCCATCCTTCATCAAATCTGGCACTCAAAAGACTTGGTCACATTTGCACATGGCAGGAAACGGTACAAGCGACAACTCACTGATTGTGCAGAAAGTAAGAGCTGCCGGAGCGTCAATTCCTGAATAAATTTCAGAGCAACCTCGATTCAGAATGGCTGCCACGTCGAGCCATGTGGCAAAGTTTCACTTGTTCAGGTTTTAAAAATGGACTGTTTCTGTGTGCATTACTTGCATAACTGTATTTTTGCTCTTGCACACTATTTAGATGTCCATCTCTGCCCACATCATACCCACCTGCGTGCTTAGCGCCCCCCCATAGCAATTGCCCTCATGTTTATGATTTCATCTACTGGAGTTGGACCAGATTTTCTGTCATAACCTTTGATAATTTCTTAGATTAAATTCTTTTGGACATGTCTTAACACCGTACATAGCCTATTGTCCTCAGAGAAGCAGATTTTGAATCGATTTGTCAGGAGGTTATTGCTCAGCTGTCAGTTTCTATTGTTGTGTGAAAAATGTTCCCGTGTCTGATGGACAATAAGACTGGTGGTGCCGCAGGAACAAAAGATCACGATGTTCCTGAAGAACTCGCTTCAAAAACAGCAAGTGGTGACGCATGACATCGTGTAAGACAGCAGATTAGTCACTTATAGTTTGTAAAAACACAAAGTTTGTTTTCGTCAGCTCATGCTTCAAGTAGTTTGTTGAACTCTGGTAGTGAATAACGAGCTAAATCTTCCTGTCTCTGTGGTTTCACAATTAAACTGAGGTCACTGTTGCTAAAAGCTACGAGCCTTGCCAGGAAAGCTGATGGAAACCTGCAGGATTTATTTTAAAACAATGCAAGATGGTCATGTAAAATTAAAATCATGCCGTGCAGAATTTCTTAACACGGGAGTTCAAGTTCAGTCCAGTTTTTACCCAGCATTCACCATTCAACCAGATGTCCCCGATGTTGAGCTTTAAAAGTCAAAGAAAATAGACAAAACTTGTTCAGTTTTTAGTCTTCTAATTGATTAAACATAAATTTCATACACCGGAGTCCGCGTTTCTTGAGTCGCAGCAGCTCACGGACCCGATTCAGTGGGCTGAAAACGTGGCCAAGTGGCTGACCTCAGAAATTGGAATCAATCAGTTTTTGCAACCGACCGTATTGGAGGACAATGAATGAGTCTGTGTAGGAAAGATTTTCATAGTCAGAGCGTTCAGGTTGAAGCTAAATATACCGTGAACTTCCTTGTGCTGCCTGAACAAACACTACTGGGACAGAACATGGTTGGGACTCAAGTCTTAAGACCAAGTCTTGGTCTCACTTCCCCCATCTACCCAAAACAACAAAAATAAAGTCACTCAAGGAGGTTTCTTACTGGGCAATGACTGCTGGAAATTTCTAGGTATGGATCGTAGATGCTCGCAATAATGTAGCTTGAAGTTTAATTTCATTCACCCTGAAACATTGTTATGGAGTCTCCCAACAACCCTCCAATGAGCTCTAAACTATGATGTATTTTTCCCATTTTGCAACAAAATGTTTATTCCCAGAACAAACAGTTTGGTCATTCAGAGTTGGACTCTATTTCTGGATCGGCTCACATCGAGAGCTCTGAGTAATGTACACTTGAAGCAGATGTTGGGGATCAAACACGAGTGGGCCACATGAACATGTTTGCTGTGACAAGCTGTTGCCAAATGATAAATAGTGGGGAGATGAAGAAGTATTGTGCAACCGCGAAATGACTCCGGTTCTGACAATACGCAGGAAGAATGTGGAGGTTTGGGATGAATGAGGATCATGAGCTGTTTGCTAAAACAGTTGTTGAGCCCTCAGGCATGACAAACAAAATGTTCTGTCGAGATAAAACGTCTGGCAATTTCAAGCATGTACGAAAGACATTTAGTAGCTTTTTGTTACTAAAGTTTGGCCATGTTGCTCAGATTTACAACGAAGTTACAAAAATGTTAGTGTGTCATATGGTCTAATAGCATAACTCCAATGTTTTCTGTGTGATTCTGGCTCGCATACCTCGGTACTTTAAAAATACGAACGATGTCATTTTACTGGTTAAATGCCAGCAATTGAAAACCAATTACGGTAACTGAAGGATTTTATCTACTGCAGGTTGTGTGAAGTCAGCTCAATTCAAGTATGGCTTCTAAATATGTTAGATTTATATTAATTTGACATATTTAGTAGGAAATTTGCGAACCAGCTGAAACCAACTGGCACCTGATAGGAACGATGAATCTGATGAATAACGTCTGAACCAGATGGTAACACGAGGTATCCCTGAGTGCAGAATTCTTTTTTTTTTTCCCACGAATGCTTATCTTTCTGACACTTACGGACTGTCTGCATGGAGCTGAACCAGACAAAGTTCAAGACAAAGACGCCTAGTCATCCTCTTCGCTCTTTTGGACTTCTGCAGCGCATCAGACTGAGTGCCTTAGCAGCCAACATGGACGAGGTCTGGTCTTGCCCTGACACACGCAAGCCGGGGTGACACACACAAGCCAGGGGCTGATTACCTGACATACACTCATGACATCATCGGCTTTTAATCAAAACCATGTGTCTACTTTTCCTCCTCCTACTCTCTAATTCTATCACTGCAGAACTCTCCTCCCGTGACTTTTGCGTACTTTATTTAACCCTCTTGTCTTGAGAGGTTCTTCCGTTCCCTCTTTTAGTTTCCAATTTTTTATTTATTATGTGCGGCCTCTGATTTTCTTTTCTGCCTGCGTTTTGTTTCTGATCTGGGCCTGGGCCTCAGCATGAGCTTCCCTTGTTAAACTGGAACAGGATTTTGTTTGCTAGACTAGAAAAAAACCTTTTATGGCCAAAGTCTGCTTTTATGGTCTAAGACGCTTTGTTATGATGACACAACGTGGAATCCAAATAATTGTAGTGGTGTTTTTTATTTCTTTTTTTTTTACTTGCATGAACTTTGTTGGATTCATGATTTCATCACCTTTTGAGCTTCCTACTGAAGTTTTTTTATTCAACATCCTAAATTATCTGCAATTGCTGTGTGTTGGTGGCACACTGCTATGCTTGTGTCATGTACAAAATGTTTTCTTTATATATATCAGACTTACACGGTCCATTTAGGACATGTATAGGTACTTACAGAGTACTTATAGTATACATAACAGCTGCTTGCAGGTAGGGTATTGTAAACTTGCAGTGCATGTACCGAGGACTTAAAACTCACATGCAAGGAACTTTCAGGGTAGGTTCTGGGTACATATTGTAAAGGATAGATACCAGAATTTACAGAGTAGATATTGAGAAATTACATGGAACATATTGGGCCCTTACAGGCTATATACCAGGTACGTACTGCAGACTTATGGGGTACTTACAAGGTACATATTGAAGGATACATATCGCAGATGTTGAAGGTATTTACCAAGGATTTGCATTGTATTTAGAGGGTACGTGGAGGGTACAAACTAGAGCCACAGAGTATGTACTATGGATTTACACTATATGTAACTGGTGCTTACTAAGCTGTAATATGTTTTACTGCTGTCACATCTTTGAAAAAAGAATCTAATGTTACATTTTATAAAACCCAAAGAATTCCATCCATCAAGTTCCCAATTTATTTATTTACTTACTTAAATAATACCACTTGAAATAATATATTTTGTGTCTGGTTGTTTTGTTCTTTCTTTAATTTAATTTTTTCTCAATTTTTCATCCTTTTGAGTTTGCTCTTCTGCTCCTTTTGGAACAAATAGTTCCTTTTGCCCAAATGCATAATGATAGAAACACGTCATCCCACCATGGAATGATGTCAGATTACAGGCAATAATCAGCCATGCAGCTTCAGATTGAAGGGCTCGGCAACACAAACGGGCTGTAATTTGAAGACTAACAACAGCTCTTTGCTAACAATCACAATTGCAGGTAAGGAGAAAATTAAGCCAAGTGTGTAGGTGTTTGTGTGAAAAGAGGCGACAGGGCAGACGTGTCTGCTGCCCCGAGTTGCTACAGCTGATGATCATTACCCCCTCGACCACTTTGCACTTTGATGTAAGTGGCGAACGCTTAAATGGGATGCTGCGATTGTTGTTTGTATAGACAAGGTGGATTTCAAAGCCTCAAGGCCACACAACCACCAGTTAAAACAAAGAAGCAACCATGCAAATAAACATAAAAAAGGTAACAGCAAAAACCTATGGAATGAAACGTGCATTTTGTAACTTAACAGGAAGAAATGATCCACACCCTAATCTGCCCAGCTGTCAGGTGAGCAGCCTCTGGATGCCCTTTGATGGTTTCCTGATGGATTAGCATTGATTGCAACTAGTCCGTGAAGACGTATAAGAGCTGCTCTTTAATCAGATATCAAGGAGCCGAGCGTGCTCTGTCAAGTCGTAAAGCCTGAAATACTTCATGCCTTTTTCCTCGCCTTTGTTCTTCTACCTGCAAATCTCTTTATTTGCGCTATGAAAGCGGTGTTCACAGACGACTGTTTATAAAAGTTATTACTGAGTAGGAGGAAGGTGCCACAGCAGTGCAACTACTGCCTGGCCTAATCCCTTAATGTTTGCCTTTTGACAGGCAGCAGCTGTACTGAACTACACTTGGTGCTTAGTCTGCACTTAAGAAAAAGGGGGCTCTTGAATTGTTTGGTCGACCTGGAAAAACGACACCCTAACCGCACCAGTAATTTCTTAAAACTCCTTCCAGCTGAATTCAGTGCACTTAAAGTAAACTGAGGCGTTCTATTTAACCTCCTACACCGAAACATGTTCTCATATCAACTGGGGAAAATTCAAAGTTCTGTTGGCCTTGAGGCCTACAACAGAGTAAAAAGAAGAAATCGGTGCCTTGAAGCCATCTTTTACTTACTCAATCTCTGACTTACAAACCCTCTGTAACATCTTCAAACAGGAAATTAGTTTCCTAATCTGGCTTTCCTTTCATAACTGCAACGATGGGGGTAAAATATCCGCAAGTCCTCTGAGAGATACACAGCGAGCATGAGGGCCACATTCCTGTGTTTACACAGGCTAAAAACAGGTGACAAATCCAATATGGATAAGTTTAAACTGAGGAGAGTGTAAACCACGCGTTTATCACACGCTACTGAGGGCAAAAGGGCAAAAATAAAATTTTGCATGTGTGTTTGTACCTTGTTTTATTACCGTTTTAGGAACTTTTCTGGTATAAAATAGTAAAAATTGATGTCAGGTTTGTGTTAGCTATCTACTGGGGGTGGCTAGGTTTAGGGATAGGCTACATAAATGACTGGAAATGAGTGGAAGTTTGTCTGTTAGCAAAATATCTCAAGAACCACCACCAATAATGTTAATAATCAATAATAATAGCACAGATTGTGCTAAATTTGTTAACGTAATTAATGGAGTGAACCTTTTTTTTAGCTGTGAAATATCACGTAAACCATTGGATCAGCTTTTTTTATTTCGTAGAACTTAATCTTTGAATGTACAACTCATTAACTTTTCACATCATTCCAATTCAAGAAGATCGGCACAGCTAATGAACGTTAGCCAAAACAAAAATGGTTAGAACTCCGCTAAATTTACAAAATTTGAGCTAAAACTTGCTCTGCTAGTAGTTGACAGTCATTCCCAACAAATGGTGCATTAATAAACCGTACAGGTTTTTAAAATAAGACATGACATTGTGTGGCAACGAAAACAACTGCAACTCTAAATAGATCTTAGTTAATGAGCAGTTCATTCCTTCCATCACTACGAGGTCTTTGTTTCCTAAAGGTTTTCACATCTGAGTTTAGCTAAGCAAGTATCCAGTTTTTATTTATATGGATGAGGTCTTAAAATCAAGCCGTAATAAAACATTCACAACTTTGAAACATTTTGTTCTTGCACGAATAATCGAAGTATTTCAGCCAACGACCAGGTCAAGAACTGCTCAGAGGCGCAATTGTTGATGAATCACATGCTGAGCTATTTTTTCCCTTTCTCTTTATGTTTTATGTTTTTATCCTACCTCCTCCTTACTTTGTGTGCATCTCCTCAGCCTCTCTTTGTTCATCTCTGTTAGTTTGAGTCTCCAAAGTCTCTCTGTGGACAACACACCCCAAAAATTCTCCAGATGTCCTCATTAGTCATTGTCTCAACTTTTGCATAAAGCTTTGTCTCGATTCCAAAATTCGAGGCCTCGGATGACACAGAAATTCATTTCTGAAATAATGTCTTACATGTGAGGGGATTAGAGCTATTAGAAACAAGTTCCAGGTCATTTGTTACGTTCATGAGGAAATCTTTGCCAACTCTGCGCCTAATAAATTTAAATAACCAAATTCTATTCAACAATTATAGAAACATAGTTGGAGATGAGCAGCTAATATCTTACCTGTTGCAGATAGCTGTCCAATCAACCTGGGTTTAGAGCATGGGCCTCAAACTCCAGTCCTTGAGGCCAATCCAGCATGTTTTAGAGGTTTTCCTGCTCCAACACACCTGATTCAGTGATTGAATTAACTCTTCAAATTGTACAGAAGCCTGTCAATCACCTATTCCTGCAAATCGGGTGTGTTGGAGCAGGAAAATCTCTAAAACGTGGAGGACAGCGGCCCTCGAGGCCTGGAGTTTGAGACCCCTGGTTTAGAGAAAGAGTTTGATGATTGATGAGCTTACGACTAGTTGGAACACAGTCAAGACCAAAGCGGATCTCTGCCATTTTGGAACAACTTTTAAATAAATGCTAATTTTGCATAACATAGTTATTTTTATAAAGTTCTGTGCTTTTGCAAGTGCAATGGCAGCAGTAGCTAGCTGTAGTGCTTCCATCAGGAATTGTTTAATACTTGGTCTTGAACAGTCCAAAATTGTGTTTTTTGGATGTATGCTTTGTTTCTAGAGACAATAAATGACAACATAGGACAAGTGTGGGGTTAGCGCTAACTACACTTTTAAAAATTCCTCCGTGATTTGATCTGTGCAACTCTTCCGCCCTCATTCCCTGATTTTAGAATGTTTCTGCCGAGCTGATTTAATCGTGTGAATGCTGAGTCAGCGTTCAGTTTTGGCAGTCTCCTTAATTCAGCATGCTTTGTGCATTTGTAGCCATTCGTATAGCAAAACGTTTAGCTCATTTAAGAGATGGGTGCTATGATTTTGTAACTTTTACTCTTTTCAAAAGATCTATTTAAAAACATTTTCCCCATAGAAATACAGTATATTGAGATGGCCCCAATTCCTTAAAAAAAACTAGCTTTTTGAAATCTACGTCAACGTATTGGTTCCATTTTTATTTACTTTTAGTTATTAGCTGTATTCTGCTATGTTTAGCTGTCATCCAGCCTTTTGCTTTTTGGCCATTTTTCTCCTAAGAAACACACGAGTGTAGTAAAGTTACTGTGAGGTTGCGTGAGCGTTTGACATAAACCATGCACGTTAGGCTAATTGATAACTTTAAATTGTCCCAAGGCATGAGTGAGAGTGTGACTAGACTAGACTTGGAACCTGTCTTCACACTTGGACAGTGACCCTTTAGACCCAGAAAAGAAGGAAAACCTAATGCATGGATGGGGTTTTAGGCTTTCTCAGAAATAAAAGTGTTCATTGACCGCACCAAAAAAATAAATGAATTAAAAACACAACTAAAATTATATGATTGGCTGATATTTCTCCAAAAGATAATGCAGGGTTTAAAACAAACTTATAAATTATGCTATAGTCACTGTGTCCTCTTAGCAGCCCCAACTTATTACAACACAGTTCCTCCTCACAGAAAGTGCTTCTCGTCCCTGTTTTCTTCTTGTCTTCCTGCTGCTGTCTTCTTAGGGTCTCTATCCTAGCTGTCTTACTCTGGAACCACCCACTAGCTCCTCACCTCTTGTCTTCAGCAGGGAAAATAGTCCTTCACAATGTGGGGTGTGACACTGGAATTTGGTTAAGCAATACACAACTGTGATGAACTTTGTGTTTTGGAGTGACACCCCCCCCCCAACAGACACACACACACACACACACACTCTTAGGGCTTGTCAGAAAGGATGAGAAATAGTCTGTGTGTCAGTTTGGAGGTCTAGGACAAAAGTTCTTTCTATTGTCTGTTAATTTCCTGTCCAGGCCTTCATGATCTCAGTTGTTTGGCAACCTGCCTCTGATTGTCTCAGACTCGATGAGAGAAGATCCAGACCCGGAGCAGCCGCCTCATCACCTCTTTTCTCATCGGTTTCTACACGTCTGATTTAGGTGTGGACGGATAAAACAAGCTGGACTTAATTCTCTGATTAATCAGTGAATTGGCATTAGCTGGAAACTTGTAGCTAGAGCTGAGCTAGATTTTGCTTTTAGCTACAGTTTATGTAATTTTAGCTTTTGGCCATGGTTTTGCCAGTTTTTGCTTTTAGCCACCGTTTTGCATCTTAGCTTTTTCTGTTTTGTGATTTTTATGGCAAAAACAGCAAATGGCTTGAACTTATATAGGGTTTTAAATTGTATTTACGGTTTTGCTACTTTTAGTTATTGGTATATCATTTGAGCTTTGTCTAATATTTGTCTTTTTTCTTTTATATTTTATAAATATTTTTGTTAATTTAAACTTTCAGCTATGGTTTACAAGTTTAAGCATTTGTTCATTTATACTTTAGCTACAACATTTTGCAGTTAGGGTTAGTGTTTGTAGTGTAAGGCACTTTGAGTATCCTGGTTGGATAAAAAGCGCTAAATAAGTACAGTACATTTAGAAGTTAGACTGTTAGCTTTAAGCTGCTTGTTTTTTTTTCTTATTTTATCTTGCGTTTACCTTGTTTTAGCTAATGGTATGATTGTTTCAGCGTTTCTTCTGTTTGTTTTAACTTCTGTTCAAATTGTTTAAACTTGCACGTTTTAGTTTTAGCTTTAATTTTTACAAAGTTACACTTAACATTCACGCTGCGTTTTATTTTATTTTATTAAAAATACATTTTTATATGATATCAATAATTCTAAAGTTTAAAAAAGCCAGAAATCATTTTATGCAGCTTATCACATGGGCTATATTTGAATTCTCTGTTTTGTACGAGGCCCTTTTTAACCCTGCAACCTGGTTTAAACAAGTAACGTATTCACACTTTAAAAGCAGCTTCGACCATGAACTTATGTCACACTCGACCATAAAATGTGAAACCTCTCATGAAAAGGAGCTGGGTTACAGTATAGCCTTTCTCAGGTTTCCTGGTGGCAAAAAAAAAACCCCAACACTTAAAACTTGATGAAGTGCAGTGATGAGGTACCTCAGCACAAAGCCCTGGATCTGTGGAGTTATTACTGAACGACGGATTTCTGGGTGATGTCATCGTCTGAGGAGACAGGAGGAGTCTCACCTCAGTGACTGAGCACAACAGCTGGCTCACATCTGGAGGGAATCCAACATTTTAACATTAGGGTTCTGAGGTTTAGCTTGGTTCACTGACTCTGTCGTGATGACAACTGATTGTTGGTAGACTGAGGATTTCATGTTCTTTTGGTGCAGTTAAATGTGGCTGGCTTTGTAACTCTACACGATTTTTATTCATCTAAAAGCCTCTGTTCATGCAGGTGTGTGAATCTTCATCTATTTTTTTTATTTTAACTATTACCTTAATATAATAAGAGTGGACCAACAATGTTAATAATGAAGTTGTGGTAGCGGAGCGGTTCGTTGAGGATGCTAGGTCAAAGACACTCATCCTGTTGCTACAATCTTCGGCTGCTCTCCAGTTGGTGATTTTGATGGGCAGGGCGAGTGGTTATGTTGGGAGGGTGGGCCGCCCTCCTTGTTGAATGGAAGGGAAAGCACTGGCCATGTACTGGGGGTGGTTAGGTTTAGGGTAGGGGTCAGGGCTAGCCTACATAAATGGAAAAGAATGGACGTCACTACACGGTCCTAACAAGTATAGAAACCTGTGTGTGTGTGAGAGGGTTTGGCTGTTATTTGCAGCTTCTTGAAATATGAGCACATATGTCTTGGTTTTTGTTGTTTGAGGAATAATGTGTGCCTTACAGCTCCTGCTGTACGTACATTAAATTAGAGAGTCGTAGCAGGGATTTTTCTTTTTTTGCTCCTGGTCCAAACCACAGATACCGCACCTCCTTTTTGACATGTTTAAACTCTACTAGAACCCTTCCTTAAAACGATATCTCCTTTTGGCTCAGAGGCAAAGAACTTATTGACTTGTAATCAAACAATTTCTTTTAGTGGGTGGAAATGGATTTTAGGTGTTTTATATGTGACCCATTTTCTGTCACAGTCAAAGAATCCAGCTTTGTATGGGATAAACGTTGCGCCACCTCAAACTGAATTTGAATTGCTCAGATTGAATCTGAATGTGCATAATTTG
>JAVKLF010000077.1:4875985-4886267 GCA_034783495.1 Millerichthys robustus | reverse complement strand
GTGATTACCACCTTTAATACAACAAGCAGGAGGGGAATCCTTATTTTAGAAGCTTTACATGGGAACATGCTTTGATGCACATTACATTAAATGCAGAAATTCCAAGGAGGAATACAAAGATTGACACTTAGAAGGAATATCAGTAAAACTCCCACAGCAACAGCAGATTATTAAACCTGTCAGAAGGCATTTGTTAGTGTGACTTTTAATTAGCAGCATTTTGCTGATAGCCACATTACTATTTCCTGCAATACAGAAGCTACTGGCTTTGGCTAATATTAATAGAAATCTATCACTCTCTGTGTTTGGTAGTGGGTGGATGGAAGTTGCTTAACCATGTTAACTTAACAACAATTTTATTATGCTGCTATGATAAACTTAATTCAACATAGTTTTCCCTACATAATGGATGGATTGTTTGTTGATATGAAAGATAATAAAGACGATAGGTGTGTTGACTCTGTTTTGGGATTTCTGCTTTTTGGTCTTGTTGACTCAACACGGTGTGGTCGCTGTGTTTTACAACAAACAAACTGCGTGGAAATCAGCAATCCTACTGGCGTGTTTGACTCAGGGCTGACCTCAGGCAGCCGGTGGTGTTGCGCAGCAGTAAGGAAGACTGGAACTTGACTTTGTGCTCGTCACGGTGAGACACGCTGCTCCAGCCTGAGTGGGGGATGACGACCGTGTTGGTCAGAGTGGACAGGGCATCGCGGATGATGGTCATCTTCACCGCATCGCACGAGGAGAGGTTCCATAGAACACCTGTTAGTGCAGAGAGCCGAAGAAGTTACTAATTGAATACTGAACTCATTTTTCAGCTTTGTTTTACATTTCCTTTCTAGCAAAAATACAGTAATATTAGGGCTGGGCAGTATGACTGCACGATATAAATCAAATCCCTTCACGATAACGGTATATCTTTATAAATTTAAGGTTGAAAATGATCATAAAAAGCAAAGATAATGGAATTTTTAGAGCATTTTGCTCAAAAGAGCAGTCATAATCAAACACAGAACCTTATGCCATAAAATATTGCAAATGAACAGAAGTAACAGAAGTACAAAAGAAGGTTTTTTTATATTGCAAAACAGGCTGATGGCTCTTATTATGTCACTCCATTGCTTGCTTTTTCGCTCATAAGTCGTACTGTTTGAAAAGGTTTGTGCTGTTGGGTAGCGGGGGAAACATCTTTTTGTTTCCTCCGTGTTGCCTCACCTAGCAGGTGTTTGAGCCGTCACCGTCACTCGACATATCTCTTTTCTGTTGAACATCCGACATTTTAAACCCGAACCAAGTCCAAATCACCGACGTAGCACTAAAATGGCTTAACTTCGCTCTTTTTTTAGGCTAGTTATTTTTTTCCTCTTTTATAAGACAAAGCAGCTCTCTTTTTTTTCCTTTTTTTTTTTTACAGAAAAGCTAAATGTCTGCAAATATGCAAAAACATTTCTGGATGGTCGACCTTCTAATGATGAATGAAAATCTACGCTTCCCAGAAGCTAGAAACCCTGCAGCCACATAAAGCAGCAGCTTGACAATCATGAAAACCCAGAGTTTCAAAAATAGAATCTTTTTGAAGCCTTTCATCACGAGGACTTTCCTCTGGGCTCTGAGAGTCTAGCAGCTTCGTAGCTGCTGGTGTTGAACGGGATGCGCTGTGCGGTGGCGGAGCTGTCGGCGCCATCCTGTTTCCAAAGCACATTATCTGAGCATCTGTCCCGACGACTGTGCCGAGATCTGCTCTGTCAACAGTGTGCGTTGAGTGTTTAAGCCTCTGCCACTCTCACCTCCCACAGAACAGCCGATACGCAGATTAATCTGCTTCCAGCCAGCCAGTCAGACGGCGGTGCAGACCGACG
Source organism: Millerichthys robustus (assembly GCA_034783495.1). Classification (NCBI taxonomy): domain Eukaryota; kingdom Metazoa; phylum Chordata; class Actinopteri; order Cyprinodontiformes; family Rivulidae; genus Millerichthys; species Millerichthys robustus. The sequence continues at coordinate 4,884,405 of JAVKLF010000077.1, read as the reverse complement.
TGCTGCCGGAACGTCAGCCAGCTGGCCAACAGACCTCACAAACAGCCGAACGCCCACACGCAACACAGTGGGATTTACCATGTCACGTTTGTCATTTAGAGACAGACTTTTGTCATTTTGATGCTTCGTCTTACACAGATTTACACTGAGATAATGAATGACAGATCTGAAATCACAAATGTCCATTTCTCAGACCAAAATCTCCTAAATGTGGTAGATTAGTTAGCTTAACAGCCTAAATTCAGGTTGGACTGATAGTCAGGGTGCTTGCAGGATTTTTGGGAAAAATTGTTTGCAAAAACAGCACAATAATCCTCTAGGTCACGTGTCAAACTGAAAGCCCACTGGCCAAAGGTGGGCCACCACGACCTTTTATGTGGCCTGCGACAGCTTCAAAGATGTATTACTGTCTTAAAAGAAGCCTATGCCGCTTTGAGGCCAACATTAACCACAAACTACATTCCCCACAATGCATGTTGATTATTTTACCCACAAAACGATTGTGGGGGTGCACAGGGTTCAAAAGTAGCTGGCAGATAGCATAATTTGTGGTGTAATATCTCCATTGTGCTGCATTTTCACCGGCTAATTTTGCTATGAACCAAAGGTACTGGGAAGTGGGAATTTCCCACTTAAAAGTTGCAAATTTAAACTGGAAGAACCCCTCCAGTGAAGAAAGAGTTCAGAATTCAGGATGGTAGTTACTTACCACTACTCAACAGTGAGTAAATCTTTCTTACTTTCATTTTAATAGTATTTCTGTATAATTTATTTCACTTTTATTCAGTCATACATGTAACACCTTTCAGTGTTTATAAAGGAACATATTAAAACGCTGTTTGTATGCATGAAATACCACATAGAGACCAGTTATTATGTGTTAGCAGTGCTCAGCTGTAGCAATGTGACAAGGAACGTTTTAGTGTTTAGTTAAATTTAAACACAAAATGTGGAAGTTAATTCCAACTGGCCCTTTGAGGGCAACCATAATGCTCTGATCTGGCATTATTTGTTTATTATTACACACATTTGTATTTTGTCCACCTATCCATCCATCCATTATATTAACCCGATTCTGCCTTTCAGAGTCACGGGGGTCAGCTCTCACAGTGCGAGGGGCGGGGCTACCCTGGACAGGTTGCAAGTCCATCACAGGGACACAGAGACAAACGAGATAAAAAAAATAAACTATGTACTCTCACTCCCACCTAGGGACAATTTAGAGTTACCATTTAGCCTAGCATTCATGTTTTTAGTCTGTAACAGGAAACCAGAGTACCTGGAAAAAAAAACACCAATGCACGGAGAGAACATGCAAACTCTATTCAGAATGACCCCCAGCCAGGATTCGACTTTCTTGCTGGGAGGCAACAGCTACCATTTGTACTATTTTTTTTCTTCATATTTTTGATTTGTATTTTGTACTGGGATTTTAAAAAAAAGTTTAAAGTAATCTATCTGAACCCAGAAGACGTACCGGTGACCAGCTCTCGGACTTCATTGTCAGTGGTTTTCCTGAGGAGGCGCAGCAGAGCAGGCACACCGCCGCAGTTCCTCAGAGCCACCTTGTTGCTGTCAGTAGCCTTGCTGTAGACCAGGTTCCTCAGGGCTCCACAGGCACTCTTCTGAACCTCGGACACCTTATGATCCAGCAGATCCACCAGGTGCTGGATCCCCCCCAGGTGACAAACCTGCAAGTTAAAAAAAAAAGGAAAATATGTCTCATTTCACAAGCAAGCAGGTTTTATTTTATTTACCTCAATGTGGATATGATCCAACCAGGATTGAAGCTAATTATAGGACTGTTTAAATTAAAATTACATTATATACATCTATACTATAATATACAATATATATCATATACTATATACATACTGTCCTATACCTTTTAAAACCCATTATAAAAGTGGCATTATCAATTAAAATAACATTTTATTTGGCAGTTTTACCAAGTTAAATAAGAACACAGTTGGTAAAATCAAACCAAACAAAACAAAAGTGGATTTGTTTCATGAAGGACTGATTTGCTAATGCATCCTGAACGCATGTGCAAAAAAAAAAAAGAGAAAACACTTTCCCACGGGAGCAGAATACTCTCCTGTTTCTCCTCTCTTGTGTTTAAATTTTGGCTAAACAAGCAGGCACGAGTCCAATTAAAAGCTCCTCACTGAACAAACTTAACGGCCCTAAAATGCCTCCCGCGTGTAAAGCCGGTGTGTTGGCGTTAGCGGCAGCAGTAGAAACAGAAAACAGAGCGTTTCGGCACCAACATGTTTGGCAGCCACTCAGTTAAAAGTTATTCTTGGAGCAGATGGCGCTCTAGCTCAAACTGTATCACTGAGAAGCGTCAGATACATACAGAAAATAAATTTCAACGATATTCCAAATAAATCTAAATTCTTCTGTTTTAGATTGACGTTTCAGAATGTTGCCATTACAGGAGGAACATTTTTGCAGCATCTCTTTCCGTGAGTAGTGACATATGCTCCTGTTATTTTTAGACAGATTGCTGCTCAGCATGTCCCGTTACCTTACCTCCACCTTGACCCTGTTGTCTCCGTAGCACAGGTGCTGCAGGTAGGCTGCGGCGTTGGCCTGAACAGAGGGGAAGTGATGCTGCAGCATGTGGATGACCTCTGGAAGCTCGGGGTCGCGCCACGCAAACTCCCTTAGAAAAAACACACAGAACGATTAAAGCACAACCAACCGTGTTTACTAACATTTTGAATTCATTTTGAGTTGTTTTACAGCTTTATAACTAAATAACTAACTTTTCTTCTACCTCATACTACTTCATAATGTAAAAGTAATTTCAACTCTTGTATACAAATCCCCAAAAATTGGGAAAAATATTTAAAAAAAGACTTCAATGAGACTTAAATCAGTGAAAATACAAACTCATCTGTAGAAATAGCTCCTGTTTTCTTCAAACTAAAGGATTCAGGTTATCCAATACATACTGTATCAAGCTGTTTCCAACAACGAAGCCGTAAAAACATACTTTTATTTGGTAAAAAAAATTAAGCAAGATTAAAACTGTTCTGTATTAATGAAACATCTGTTGTACATCTTTACACAGATGCTCTCAAGTAAACACAGCTGAAATTAATTAGAATTTTCAGCCACACTGCTGCAGCCATCAGAACCGCAGCAGACGCTGGGCGCCCCATGTGTCTCAAACAGAAATCGTCAAAATTTTAAGGTTCTTCAACATTTTTAGAACTACTATCCATCAGCACCTTGGGTCCTTATGGATGCTCTCAATGGATGGGGTCCGGGTAATGACTCGGTCCACCAAGGCTGAATGTCTGTGGGGGTAGACAGGCTCAGCGGACACCCTGATGGAGTCGACGTACGCAGCTGCAGAGTTCACCCCAAAGCTGTTTCTTTGGTACGGCAGCGTGCCGCAATGGCTTGTGGTCCGAGGAAGGGTTCCCATACCTGAGGATACATACAAGACAGCAGATATGCAAGCTAGGTTTGGTTTTATTGAGTGTTTACAACAAGCTTCAGGATCTAAACTGCTGCAAATTTATATAGTTCTAAAACAGGTACTGGACCATTTAAAAGGTAGAGCAATAAGCGAAACCAGATAAAATTTGATATGACCATTCAGGGAATTTACTTTGCAAAATCTTCCTTTAAAAACGCTGCAAAAAACATGAAAGGGTTCCATCTAAAAGCTTATTTCAGGAACTGAGAGCATTTCTTGGACTCAGAACCATATAACGGAAGATTAATGGGCGTGAATAAAGTTTTTATGTTGTTGTTTGCTTATGCCAAACCCATAACTCCTGTTTTATTAGTACAGTTTTTATTTTTTGTTGCTTTAAAAGACATGCTTGGGAAATCACATTTCAACCCTTGGTCCCACAAAGTTGGACGAGTAAATGACCATGCATACTCAATTTGAAAAAATGTCTCTCCTTGATGTAGTTGCGTGACAAAAATTATGGTATTTTGTTTGCAGAGTAGTTTCATCTGCACTTTCTGGATGCAAGGCCGGGGCCAGACCTTTTCTCTTTCTGAAGGTGCCACCACCACATGGCCGTGAGTCAACTGTTTGGCTTCAGATGGAGTACGCTGGGCCCCTTAAAGACATGCAGTACCTGTGTTTGTCCTGTAGAGGGGGTCCTGGGTGGGACTGTGGAACAGGGGGCTTTGGAAAGAACACTCATCAAAAACCGGTGTCATGTGGCAGTCTGGAGACAAGGCCGCCCTCAGCTCTGGATCTATCTGGGCTCCATGACTGGCGTATGAGCTGTGAAGTCCTGCAAGGGAACAAAACAGCAAAAACATTGGGGTTTTTTCTGACTGATGGAGCAACAAGAAGGTCTAGGGTTTGAATGTTCTCCCCATGCACGCGTGTGTTCTCCCTAGGTAGTCCAGTTCAAACAGGATCAAATCAATGGATGGCAAAGATACGGGCATTAAGACAAAGAGGGACAAACTACGTCTTGTTCTCTGCTCATTTAAAGAGGTTGTGCAAAAAAACAAAAAAATCTACATGCAGTGCAGACAACAACCCTTGTTCGGCTTATAAACCGCACCAGAGCTAGCAGCTAGCTGCAGGCGTCGACATCAGCAAGTCAAACAAGCAGGGCAGGATGAAAAAGGTTTTCCTTTCTGCAATCTCGTAGCGGATCAGCTCCAAAAGTGCTCCAATTATAAAGAAGCTTCAAGGCATCGGAGAAGGGGGGTGGGGTGGAAAGTCTCAGTGGATCAGTTGAGCGATTCAAGCAAAAGATTTTAACATAAAGTTGCTGATAAAGGATTTATTTGCTGCTACATTTTTCAGATGAAGAATGATGTGTGTTTGGGATACAAATTGTACTTGCTTGTGTCTTATTGGCCTTTTGGAGACAAATCCAATCTGTATCAACCCGGAGGTTGATACAGATTTGGATGGTTAGGGTTAGGATGTTAAAGCTGTTAAATATGTAATTGTGCCAAAAGGAACATGGATTAACGCTGAAGAAGCTGAAGTTTGAACCAACATTGTTTCTGCAAAACTTCCCATCATCAACTGAGTGAAAGAGGACACAGTTGCAGTTTAACCTTGCAAAATCCCCATGAGAACCAAATATCTTCTGTTGTTTGCCCATGCGCATAAGGCCAATAAACATTTAATTCATTTAGAAAGATGCATGAAGTTCTCATCTCTACAAAGCAGGGTAGATTATTTTCTATTTCTTACACAGTATGCACAATGTAAAAAGTCCTTTAAAGTGGTCATAAATCATTAAGAAGGTGCAACAGAAAGGGTGCTTTAAAACAATTTATGTTAGTAGTTTGGTAACCATAAAGGCAGCGTAAAGCAAATTCTTCAATTTTCCTCTAAACACATTTTAAATGTCATACATATATTGTTGTAAACGTGTAAAAAGTCTCCCAACCATTTATGATTGCACTGTGGGGCTAGAATGAAATTCAGGTTTCAAGACGTCTGTGTCTCAGGGTTTTATGGGATGTGTCTAAAGTGCAACCCAAAGTGCGATCAGTCAGCTTTCCATGCTGGCAAATCATCAGGTATTACTACCTTCACTACTATCATTAATTGCCTGCTTATGTACATCCATCTATAGCTTATGTCCATCGTGTAATCTGGGATTATCATGGATCTGCAGGATAATCAAAAATAAGTCCTTATGGAACATATTAGGCCACTTATAGAAACTGCAGGGAAAAAACACTAATGACTTCCACCCAGCCCACTTGCAAAAATAAATCTACAGCCGCTGTCATGCACAGCATTACGAATCTATGCATGGGTTACATAGTAGCATAATAAAGCCTTTGAGGGCTGTTAGCTGATAATCATGTTTTGATGCTTTGTGACAGAAACAAGCCTATATGGGTCAAAGAAAGCAGCTTTGTGAAGAGACAGAGGGCAAGATGGAGGACTTAATCTGTGTAGCGACAGCATCAGAAGCAGGGAGACCGTTGTCGATAACCAATTAATAAGGAGGAGGAGGAACGATAAGTCTGGTTTAACGTTAGCAGAATAAAGTCTTTTTTCAACATCGCCAAGACTGATGACAAAGTTGAAAACAGGACGAAAAAAGGAAGCGTTTCGCTTTGGTGGGAAATTTGCTCCAAAGACGCCTCAAAGACGTCTGTAAGCCGAGCTCAGTGCAGATTCTGGCAGCAGCACAGAAATAATCCCTTCTCAAGTTTCTCAGCCAGCCTCGGCTGTCTCAACCAATCAGAGAGGCACAAAGTCAAAAGGTTGGATCTCCAGGGATGTTGATCAGCTTCTCATCACTATCTGAGCAAGTGTGGCAGTGAGTAAACTGGTGAGTAAATGTAAAAAAAGCACTGTTCTGTGATGTCTCTCTTAGATGTGATGGTGATGCTTCAACACTAATTACCTGTTTTTCACTCTGATGCAAGTTAAAGAAGCTGTTGCCAAAGCAACAACTAATAAATGAACACTATATATCAGGCAAGCAGGCCAAGGTTTTACCGACTAACATGTGAGAAGGTGTTGCATCAGTAAAAGTCTGCAATTAAAGCAAAAGTAAAAGCAACAACAACAACAATCGTCAGTTTTATGATTTAAACATGGGGGGTGGGGGGATACTTGGAGCAGTTGTCCTCCAGTGAGAGAGTTGGGGGTTTGATTCCACCACTATTCAGTCACATGTCAAAGTGTCTCTGGGCAAGACACCAAACCCACTGCCTTCGATGTTTGTCCCATTGGTGTGCGAATGCGATCTCAAGAACTGATTACTTGCTATAGAATGATTTATCCAGATTAGCTGTGTAGAGAGATATAGTCGTGCTAAATGTGTGTATGAATAAATGAGGGTACAGATTGTAGTGTACAGCGCTGAGTATCCTGGTTGGATAGAAAGGTGCTATATAAGTACAGTTCATTTACCATTTATCATTCGGTGTGATATACTGTGTGTCGCAATAAAGCTTCAAAACATTGGGATATTAGTTTTCTGGTCACATTGCACAGCTTCAACTTGAGCTGATGTTTTGCCAGAAATCAATGAATGAGCTAATAGTTGTTGATGGGGGATTTGAGGTGTTTTACCAGAAATAGAAAGCAGCAAGAGTTTCTGGTCCAATCAAACTTTTTCAGACAGAACAACATTTCAGCAGATGTCAGACTGACCTATGAGGCTGTCGGGGCGGGGCAGAGCGCTCCTTTGGTATAGGCCGTACGGATCAGCACCATATGCCAGCGAATGGCTCTGCCTGGGCAGCGTGGAGCCGTAGTGCTGTGGCACCGCCGTCATCCCTGAACACAGCGAAGACCCTGTCAAACCCCTCCCTTCAATTAAAGAGAGGGTGGAGCCCAGTCGTCCCAAACCTCCTCCTAATCTTCCCAGGGCTTGTGTGGCGTCACTCGGAGAGGTCGGTGATGGGCAGGACGGCGGAATGGTGGTGCCAGGGAAGATGGCAGCCAGCGATTTGGGCTCAGACAGGATGGGCGAGTCATACGTACTGCCTTGCGATGTTCGCATGGAGATACGAGATGGTGAGACTGTTCCAGTGGTGCCACAGCCGGGTGACTGGCTCCTGGAGGGTAGGGAGGCCATCCTCCGTAACACCCGGCTGGATGCCTGAGAAGATTTAAGAAATTAAATGAAGTACATCTTAGTCATACAAATTATTCCCTAATAACTTTCACAGATCACACGTATTTGTATCCATCAACAAACTTCTAGATGGTAATTTGGTGATAATAGAATATAAACATTAGCTTTTTCTAGGTTCTAAACAACACATTACGGGGTTTAAAAATAACCTACATTACTGAATAATTTACCTGAAATGTGAGTATTAGGATTATCACACTGAATCTATTACATTTATACGTGTTCTAAATATTGTGATGCAGCGTTTCATTATGTCTAATAAATGGCATCATTATCTTTTTCATTTGCTCCAAAAATCTTTATTCCAGAGTTCAAGCTTGCTGCGGTAAAACTTCACAAACTCATTATGGCAAAACGTAAGATTCCCCATCAATTACAAACTCAGACAAGTTGCAATCTGTGTCACATTAATCCATCAAAATCATGAATGCTTAACAGAAAAAGTGCCGGGTGTGGAGGAAAAAAAATCCAAACGGGTTCAGCGTTATCTGTCATTCCCGTTTCAGCTGTCATGTAAAATGAATATAATTATCGGCCACGGTGAAAGGATCTCATAATGTAAGACTGAATAATGTGAAGAAAGGAAAAAGTTTGATTTGGAGGTATTATTTGAGGCTCATGACAGTAATTATTGAACCTCTAGTACGTGCAGTCACTATAGAAATGACAATTATTACTAGAACAAAAAAAACGTGTATTTTTCAGGTAGCAATCAGAAAAACAGAGAATATATTTAAATTTTAAGGGCTTGTTAAAGAAGCTGTGGTAGAGTTTTTGATTATTGTGTTCAATTGTTATTGCCTAATT
>JAVKLF010000077.1:4803564-4814470 GCA_034783495.1 Millerichthys robustus | reverse complement strand
AAATGTAGACACATTTGTTTTGTGTTTGTTAAGGTCACCTACCTTAAATTTGTCTGGGTCCGCTCCTCCAGCCTGACCCACAAAGACCCCAGCACCCAGGTCCAGTTCCATCGGATCGGGCGAGCGCTCAAACTTCACCACCTGTGGCTCAGTGTTACACTCTGGATAGAACGTCAGCTCGTCATCGTACACCGACAGGGCGAAGAGGCTCCACGTGTCCAGCATGCTCGGCACGTCAAAGCTAGCCGCCTGGTACGAAGACTCAGAACCGGGTTCGGTGTAGTAGAACTGCACCTTCTGACGACCGGACTGCACCGCGCTGAGCTTCACACCGACGTACATGAGCTTCTGAAGCTCGTCTGTGACGGCGAAGAGGACAGAGGCAGCAGGGGAGGTGGGCTTGACGTAGAAAATGAGGGAGAAGTCGCGGAAGAAAGTTTTGCCAATATGAGACCTGGCCAGCTGGCCCATTACAGCTGCAGAGGTAAAAGTGTAGGCAGGTTCCCCTCCTGGTCCCGTGACTTTAGTGATACCATCTGGCGGAGGGTCTCCAAGAAGCTGTGACAAAATAATGCCATTTTCCTCTGCAAGAGAAGCATGACAGGAAATTCATATTTAGAGTCAAAACTGTAAAAAAAAAAAATTAAGATTCACACTTAAAATGTATCTGAAAATTAAAGTCATGTTTCAATAAATTACAAATTCTTTAAAAAGAACCCAACTTTGTTGAATCAACAGCCAAAACAGATGTTTGCTGACATTAAAACTCAAGGTTTTTCCCCATAAAATTAGTTGGACTGTTTATCCCTGGCACAACAAACAGAAAAGCAAAACCTGGAGGTTAAAAGTGGAACACTACATGTAATGAAATTTAATGAGCTGTAAGAGCGTGCACAAACTACATCAGCAATATATTTATAGTGTCTGTGAGACAGAAAATGGGTCAAATTAATATCATTTTGAAAAAATAAAATGCTGATATTCCAGTTCCCATAGACTGAAATAGACCACAGATGAATGAGCAGATGTCTTGAGAACGACATTTAGGTTCTCATAAATCAACATCACCAGGGAAAAGGACTTCTGGTTCAGAGGATGCTTGAAGGCCTTTTGCAGATTTAGCAGAGATTATGGGGGTTTTCCCCATGTTCGTATATGATGCAAATGTCTTGACAGCAGTATTGCTTTATGTAATAAAAGTAAAAGCAAAATTGTAAATTCTCACAATGCAATCAAACCCCAAAACTCATCATTTTGCAGAAATAAAACTACTTTGCTGCAAAACGGTCAAATTTCTGCTGATTTGTAGCTGATTTAGCTGTTAAAACAAAAAAAAAAACTGTTAAAGTTACAATGCTGAGGATCGTCTAAACCCTAACTAGGTCTATAAACTTTAACCTTTCCAAAAATATTATAATAATAATCTGAAACTTGGTGCACTATCGTGCCCACCTCCCCAGCTTTGGGACTCAGTTTTACACTGTCTGGTATCACCCAAAAGTGGGCGGGGCCATTCGAAAAGGAAGGAAGTGACTCCATACAACAAGCGACAACACAGAAACTGATTATACCAAGATTTACTCATCAACGGGCAACAAGCAGCCATTACTTAGAGAGAATCAGACGCACAGTTTGTTCTGTAACAGAAATAGTTGAACCTAGTGGTCCCTAAAACAATGAGTTCTGCCTGTCACCTTGTGACACTACGCTAAAACACGGGTTGCACGGTGGCTCAGTTGGCAGAGCTGCTGCCTCTCAGCAAGAAGATTGACGAATCAAATTCTGAGTGGAGTTTGCATGTTCTCTCCGTGCATGTGTGGTTTTACTTGAGGTACTCTGGTTTCCTACGACATTGCAAAAACATGACTGCTAGGCTAACTGGTAACTCTAAATTGTCCCTAGGTGTGAGTGAGAGAGTGAATGGCTGTTTGTCTTATTTGTCTCTAAGTGTCCCTATGATGGACTTAAGACCTGTCCAGGGTGTACCCCGCCCCTCGCACTGTGACTGCTGGATATGGGCACCAGTGACCCCCACGACCCAAAAGAAGTGGGTAAAGATAATGGATGGATGCTAAAATACATTTTCCACAAAGAAATTTTAAATCCTAGTTAAAAGCAGCTTTTATATTTCATGTGCATTCTGATTTACTCCTACTAGTATAAACCCCTCTTAACGATGATGGTAAATTTCCAAATTTGAAAATTCCCCAAATTTTGCTAATAAGTGCACTAATATTTAGAAAACACACACATTGTGTTGCGTCCTACAATCCATCATATACAGGAATGATTCAGGATGGTTTTTTCATGTGGTTTAGCTTCTCATGCATGCTTTCTTTATTTTCTCTCTGCCGTTAGTGCTGCCATGTAAGGTAATTTATGTCCCAGCACATGGTGAAAACACTCATAATTGCTGGACCTTTTGGACAATCCTGGACCCGGCGGGATTTCATCCAGCTGAAAATCGGGCGGAGCAGTCGGGGGTTGGGGTGGGGGGGCGAGGGGTAGTCTTCTTCCCACTGATATCTCCTGCTGTTGGTTCGTCTCACAGCTGCTGCAGCTGTCGCACAAATCATCTCAACTAAATTATCTGTGCAGGAAAACTTTACATCACTGCTTCAAACTGCGAGCTTACTTTTAATTAGGATATTTTTTTATACATATATGTTTTTTTAACTAAATGCTGCTCGGATTTAATTTATTTGCACATCTGGAAGCCGTCTGGTTGGACCACGGCTCTCCCACCGACAAAAACCCTGCGGGAAAACCGAAACCTCCCCAGAATAAGAACTCTGTCTGCCGACAAAACAGCAACAATGTGGTTACGAGACCAAAGTATAACAATTACACAAGGTTTAATTTCTTTATCAGAGCTGTGATCTCTGCTGAAACCTCTGAAGTCATATTTTTCCCAGAGAACCAAAGCAAAATACAAAAAACAGACCTTTTCTGCAAAACATAATTCTGTTTAGTTTAGGTTTTTATTGGCTTGTCTGTTGTTGACCTCTCTAAATGTCCTGGAGAACCAGAAAGGAAAGATATTTTAATTGTCTTTCACAATAGTTTAAAAATACTGAGCGGAAATCAGGTATTGGGCAAATTATTATACATATGAAGTAAATTTGGGGTTTTAAAGTTTCAGTTTAAAATTGCTTCAACAAAAAGGTAAACTAAAAAAAACAAGGTAAAAGTCATTATTATTGGTATAATTATTATTATTGGTACAAATACATAAGCAGTATGGCACCTTTATTAGCCATCTTCTAAATTTGGAGCTCTATAGATCAGACAGACTTCTTAACACAAACATTATCTGAAGTTTAAATGACTCACAAAAAGTTGGACTTTACATGACTGAACTGCTATTTGGAGATCTTTAAATGTTTTTTTACACAGAATTACACAGAAAAACACATGTCCAGAATTACACCTCTATTCTTTTTATGACCCCCACTTTAACAGCAGCTAAACACTGACTAACAAACTGCTGAAGCATCTGTCAATTTATTATTTAATATTTATTGTATGCTTCCCACTTAGACAAGTGGGTTCCCATAGCAGCTTTTCTATGGTTTTTTTGGACAGTTTTTCTTCTTTTGTTTAGGTTTAGTGTTGCTTCATATTAGAAGTGCAAAAATGCACGAGGAAAGAGATTTTCCCAGAAATATCTAGATGTACAACTATAATTCTAGTCATCATTAAGAGAATAGGAAACAAGTGTTTTTGTCTGGCAATCCATTGCCCAAGAGATTGGCTAATTTAGTGAGAAAGAAAATAAAATGTTAATATTTCAAAGCTAATTTGTAAACTCAGTGCACTTCAGCTTGTCATATTCTATTGTTTAGTGGAGTCGACTAATGCAACTAACTGCAGCATTCCTCAAGGTTAGAGTTTTCTCTCCAATTCCCTCCAGAGCTCAAAGTACAAATACCCAATCATTTCATTGTCTTTAAACTATAATGCTGCTCACACCTCTGGAATAAATACTTTGAAAAGAAAAAAAACATTTAAATAAAAAAATCATTTGTCAAGAAGGAACAGCCCCAAAGATGCTGGCCAAAATCAATTGACTTCACGTATATTCGGTTTCAGATGATTTCTGCTGTGTCGGGTCCGCGTGCTGGCGTTCCAGAGAAACTCAACGCCTGTTTCGCCGAGAGAAGAAAAAGATGCTGCCAGCTAAGAAAGAGAAGCTCAAACAGACAGATGGGGCAAACGATGGGAGGAAGGAAATAAGTGTCAGATAACCATGGGAAAGTGAGTCATGAGGGAGTTGGAGATGGATGAAGCACACAGCCCCTAAAGACTGAGCCGACACAAAATTCTGGTTAAAACATGTCAGTGTCGGGGTGGAACTTCAGATTGAATTCCTCCAGGAAGTTAAAGAGTGCCTGCTTTGTCTCGGGAGGAGAAACAAAGATCAGCAGTAAAATTAATTGCATTATTTTATATATGAACATAACCCTACTTTGAGCTAAATATATGTAAAACAAGTTCATTTTTTACACTTTAAAATGAATATAAAGTAGGGCTGGACGATAAAAAAAAATAACGATATATATCGCGATACACAAAATGATCTATATCACAATAGACATGATCAACATCAATAGAACATTTGTTTGATAGAATGTTGATTCAGACCAGCATGGTAACCTGGGAGGTGAGGGCAGAGGAATGCCCAGCTTTAGGTAACCTTTGTATTTAATGGATAATCTTTAAAGACTTTACAAAGGTCCTAAGACCTGTCTATATAATGACACACTGCACTGAATTCATTATCCTGAAACCAAATGTTCCCATAACACAGAAAACAAAAGATCTACACATTTCGCCCCCAGCTGTAGTGCTGGCACTAGCCCTGGACGACTGCCATTAGATAACAAACATGGATAACTGTGCTGCAACACCTTTGTTTAGTCTTCATTTTTAGGTTCTCCATTACCTGCTGGAACGGACCAACCTTATCTTTCGGCTAGTTCTAGCTGTTTTGAAATTTAAGGAGCATCTACAGAATACAGTGGTACCTCGACTAACGAGTGCCTCAACTAAAGAGTTTTACAAGACACGAACCATCACATCCATCAGCATCTTCAATTTGTCTGATTTTCAAGGTAAAAGCTGTACATTTTACCAGTTTATTGCAGTAAATTATATTGTATTGTGTTTTTATACAATATTTATTATATATAAGCACATTTTTCTTAATTAAAAACATTTAAGAAAAAATGCAGTGTTTATTTGGGGCGTCCAGAACAGATTATTGTCATTTCAATTCATTTTTATGGAGAAAATTGATTTGACGTACAAGTAATCGGAGTTACGAGCTCTGTCACGGAACGAATTAAACTCGTAAGTCAAGGCACCACTGTCTGCGCGTTGGGTATCAGTGTCGCCCATCAACCCCATTTTTGGTCAATGTCTGTTAAATCGACTTAGCTAAAACCATCTCTGTGCTTTTATGGTTTGCTGTGGTGGCCATAGTGAATCCAGTGGTTTGTGAGACAGTTTGGGAACAGACACACGAAAACAAGCATAAACACTCATATGTGCCTTTGCCATTTGTAAACATTCAACGCTAAATTGAGACAGAGTGTGAATACTGAAAGTTATCCTCAAGAGTAATTGAGTTTGCATATACAACCATCTTCAGAGACACAAACAAAATCTTGGAAATGGAGAGAAGTGGCAACTATAAGCTGCTAGCCCCCCCAAAAACAGACTATATGAAAGTGCACTGGTGCTATAATCAAGTTAGACTTTGATCAAAAGCATATTTCTAGAAATGATGTCACCTAATCGCATGCCCATTTTAAGCAGTTAAATTGGGCCCAAAATGCCAGATAAAAATAGTAAAACTGACCTCACTTTGCATTTCTATAGGAATCACTTTGAGTCAAAAATTCCCAACTCACATAAAAGTCTCCCTCAAATGCCATCCCACTTTCTGTCCCTGCTCATCTTCTGTCTGCCCATTTACCACCCATTGAGCAGTACTGGTTTTAGAGGGTGGGCAGCTGGCAGTGCCCTCTGACCTTGTCCTGTCGGTCCAGACTGAAGGCTCGACATAGTTAGCCTCTCTCCTAAACTCGGCACACAATCAATGCAGTCAATCCGTCGGTCCAGCCTGAAGGCTTGACATAGTTAGCCTCTCTCCTAAACTCAGCACACAATCAATGCAGTCTTTAAATCAGAGCGGAGCGGAGCGCTTCCCCCCCACACACACACCCACTGCAGTGATCATAAATGTCACATACAGCATCCTCTATCACCCCTCCCACGACTGGTGACCCGACTGACTTCCTCTTTGTGGTTCTGGAAGCAATCTGGACAAAATCTGATAAGCATCAGATAAAAACCTATGAAGCATGAGCACAAGCAGACACAAATGGTAACATATTGATATTAAACCAATTTCAAATGGGAGGAAACTTTTAATTTTAAGGAAGCCCAAAAAAGACAAAATAAGCGTCCAATAAAAATAACATCGCAACTCCCATGTTTTTTTATTTAGCTGAAGTGTTTTGAAGAATGCATTCTGTAAAATCACACTCACACACTCTACCATTATATAAAGGAATATAAGGTATCTGTGTGTGTGTGTTAAACTGCCCACAACAATGCTAAATTGTACTTTAAAAGGTTACCATTACCTATCTAAAGTCAATTGTGTTCGACAGCAAAATGTCTCATTAACCACTGAACACATTTCAGTGAAACTTTCAGGAAACAAGCACTTGATGCACACCTACAACTGATTACCCTTTGGATTTAACACAATTTCAGATGTCTGGCACAGATTATTATCTTTAGCCACAACAAAATAGCTACAATTCAATCTGTGTTAAAGATATCAAGCTGAAATTGGGTCTTTAAGCTGGTGAGAGCGATCCCCAACACATACTTTGAGCACTAATACTGCACAATATCTTGCAATCTCACTTGAGATTCTGAATAACTGTCGTTTTCAAGACATGACCAGAACAGCTATAACTCAGATTTTTGCTAAGATAATCTGATCTTAGTTCAAATGGCGGCGAGTGATAAGCATTCCTCCATGGGATGCTTTTAACTTGCCTCATTAGTCCCTTGTGCAAAATTAGCAACATTTGCACACTACAGTTTCCTGTTTAGTGAATTTGCACTAAACTGGTATGTGGTAAAACAAAATGCATGCATGATGTTCTCTGTGAGCTTATTTTTCAAACGGCTGGTAAGATCTGAACAGACTGTGAAAACATGCACTGTATTGTTGTTGTTGTTGCTCCTGCAGAGAAGATGGTTTAGTGTAGCGTCTGTCAGGGTTATAAGGCTTAATGTGGATGTGTATTTAGCTGCGCACTTCTGACCGGTGTCTGCAGAAACTGTGTCAGCACTTTTCGAGGTTCTCTGTAGGTAGTCTGTTACAACATTTGTCTGATGTTTTGGATGTGTGTTTATTTTACATAAAGCTTTGGAGACACTTGGTTTAGACGCTTCCCCCCCAGAGTATAAACTCTTACGACAGGATGGACCCTCTCTCTGGTCTTTTACAGACTTCATAAATTTAGCAGCATGAAGTCGTGACTTCTTCTGGGGTTACAAGTTTAAACTTTGTTGCATAAAACCATCATTTTGTGTTTTCTCTCAGGGCCACTGGTTCGTGCAAATGTTCCAAGTTCAAGTGTCGGATTTTAAGGGTTCTTGGATGTGACCTCCCACAAGTCAAAAGGTCAAAAACTTGATATTTTCTACTTGGTTGCAACCATTTTAAGAAAGTTATACTCAATAAATGGATCAAAAATCATAAAAATATTGATGAGGAAGGGTAAACTAGAGGACAAAAACTTATCCAAAGGTCACAATGTTTTTTTCTAGTAAATATAAAATGGAACAATAAAGGTTGGAACATTTATTACGTGGTACTCGTAAAAAGCCAGAGACTAAAGCAAAACCAGCTCTCAAAATAAAGGATGAAAGACTTGGTTGGACAAAGGATGAAAATGTACCAACTACAGGCAGGAAAACTGCACTGAACCACTATGGACACAGTTGAGTTCAATAGTTGATCAGTATTTTACAAACAGGTTTTGTTTCAACCAAGCTGGCCCCAGAAGTTAAGTAGTTGTTTGTCTAAAGAGACATTTTGCTAACAGAAAAACAAATGAACATGCAGACACAAGCGCTTATATTAATCGCCCAATGTTAAGCAGTGGGTGATAAAAAAAACTGCCATGCTTTATTTCAGAAAGTCACATAAGATGTCACAGGTCTCAAGATGCAGCTTCATTTTATGCATGGCACAAAGTCAACTGTAGCATTATGGGTAATGGGTAACCCGATTCAGAATAAAGAATAATAACTCGAAGCACTTGGAGAGTGCAAACCTCCGCCAGGACCCTAAGGTCACTCTACTACTTTGGAACAAGTAATAATTACCATGGTAACTAGACAAACTGTTGTTAAGGACTCCTTATGGAAATTGCCGGGTCCAGATGGTGATCCAGATGACCACCAAAATGCAATCATTTGTTCTTTGTGATAACTTCAACAATTCTTGAAAATTTCATGAAAATCTATTCATAACTTTAAATACCTTGTGCACAGACAGACAAACAACCAACAATCCCAAAAACAAAACCACCTTGACGGAGGTAATAACTCTGGCTTTGTTTTGATGATTTAGAAACTGTGCCTTAAACTCTAAATAAAGCGTGTCTGTCCAACCTTAAAACTATGACAATTATCTGCCTTAAATTCTAGTTATAGAAATTTTGGGGGTGGTTGAAATTGGACAATGCTACAAATAAACTTAAATCTCTACAAGTTGACTAGTATTTTTCTTCACCTGAATAAAGCATGATTTTGAGATGATCTTGTTAAGCTTTAAAAAAAACTTTTTTGACAAAGACACAAAAACAGCAACAATGTGCTTTAACAACAACAAACAGACGAGAGAAAAGGACGTGACTGGATTTGAAATGCATCAAGCTACAGGATACATTTCAATCCACCAGGGTTACCTTTCCTGTTACTAACTGATGCACACGCAGGACGCTCGGGCTCCTGCGCTTGTTCGGGCAGGAGGTGGCACTCCACTGGGAGGCGCCCATTTTCCAGGGACGCCCAACAGCTGTCCTGCAGGACAAAGCAAAAGCTGCGGCAGGGAAAGTGAAAGGGCACAGGAGGCGGCGTGCACCTGGGCGCCAGCAGGAGACAAAGGAACCACTCCGTGCTGTGGTGACAACCTGCCTTGACAAGCCACGCCCACTCCTTTAAGGCATCCCCCACCTCCTCTTCAGATGTGTGGTTGAAAAAGTTGGGCAACGTGAATAACTTCAACTGCTTGCAAATAGGCCAATCAGAGGGGACAGGGAGACAAGGTGATGCTGTAGTCCCGCTATTTCTAGAAACATTTAAACCAGACCTTGTCCCATTCCCTCCCCTGACCTCAGACCCCTGCTCCACCCTCTCCCCTCCCAACCTGCCTGTTTGAGCCATGGTGATTGGTTTAGCAACCTCCGCCTTCTGAGTCAAGCCTTCGTTGGTGGCCCCGGCAGTCGTGGTTGTGCTCCAATCATCCAAAGACTTACTGACTTCCGAGGGCACATTGATAATTTCCTTATCGACCTTAGTTCTGTTGTTATCCACCTTCACCGTCTCCATTGTTACACCACTGGCTGTAGTGGCATTGTTGGTGGGTCTAACTGGTGTGGGATCTGGTTCTAGAGAAACTGTGGAGGTCTCCAGGTTCAGGTTTGGTTTTGTAGCATCCACCTTCTTAGACAAGCCTTGATTAGTGGTCCAGGTGGTCGTGGCTGTGCTCCAATCCTTCACAAATGTATCATTGAGAATTGTCTCACTGACCTTAGTTCTGTTGTCATCCTCTTTCAACATCTCTATAGTTACACCACCAGCTGTAGAGACATTCTCTGTGGGTGTCACTGTTGTGGGATCTGGTTCTTGGGGAACCAAGGAGACGTCCAGGTTTATGTTTGGTTTTGCAGTCTCCACCTTCTGAGTCAAGCCTTTATTTACGGTCCAAGAAGTTGTGGTTGGGCTCCAATCTTTCACAAACTTATGGATTTTCATAGACACGTTGGCAATTTCTTCACCGACCCTTGTTCTATTGTCTTCCTCCCTCACCATGTCCATTGTTGCACCACCAGCTGTACTGGTAGTCTCTGAAAGTGTCTCAGTTGTGGGATCTGGTTCTAGAGAAACTGCGGAGTCCTCCAGGTTCATGTTTGGTGTAGTAGTCTCCACCTTCCGAGACAAGCCTTTATTAGTGGTCAAGGTAGTTGTGGTCACGCTCCAATCCTTCACAATCTCACGGATTTCCGTGGCCACGTTAATAATTTCCTCACCAACCCTGGTTAAGTCGTCATCCTCCTTCACTGTCTCCATCGTTACATCATTCGCTGTGGTGCCATTCTCTGTGGGTGTCACTGTTGTGGGATCTGGTCCTGGAGAACCCAAGGAGGCCTCCAGGTTCTTGGCACAGAGAACCAGAAGTAGTGACCACATCTGGTTCTTCAACATGCTGCCGGCTCTCAGAATAATCAAATCTGTTCAAGAACCACTGAGCATCCACTGAATGAGATACAAACTGCCTCCCTTCTCAGCTCAGTCTGCACTGAGGGGGAGACCCGACAAAGGAGGCAAGGTTCAGATATGACTCTGATTACTCCAGAGTTGCCCCAACACACCAAAACTCCTCCTACCCTGGAAGACAAGTGGCTCCCCAAAGACCTTGTCAGCAGCATGAAGGAAAAAAATGTTCTCACAAACCTTTCTGAGAAATACCCTGAAAGGTTCAGAAACACAGAATAAAGCGTATCTAACTTATATTTACATTTGACCAATTGTGCAAAAGCCAGAGCTTGTTCTGTAATATTAATGTGATAAATTTAGGTTTGACTATAAA
>JAVKLF010000077.1:4639661-4653507 GCA_034783495.1 Millerichthys robustus | reverse complement strand
GTCGATGAGAGCCGAATTCGTGGCTTTGGATAAAGTATATTTGTGCTATCAGGGAGTGAGAAACACAGGTGTTTAGTTACCATGGTAATCCCAATGTGCCTGCTTTAACATTTTTTTTTTCAGTCTTGCACAGCTTTATATTTTATGTAATGTATATCTTAAAACGTTGTTTTATCGTCTTAGATTTTGACAAGTCCCAAATTTCCAACAGGCTTTAAAGATTTCGGTTGGAAGAAAAGGCAACAAGTCAACATTTCTTCAGAAATGTCCTGGTTTAAATATTAAATAGTGAATACCAGGGGAGGGATCATTACAACTCAGGGCTTCAATGTTTGCTCCTCCTTCCATGAACCCCGGAGAAGTATTTCATTTAAACTGCACTTCAATTGATCAAATTTGCAAATGTGCATTTAATTAAAGTATTAGCACTCTGTTTGGACTCTTACAGTCCCCAGGAGCCCCATAATCCTTTGCTTTATGTTCGTGCACAAAACCTAAAGTGCATTTCTACACTGTTTGGGTACATCAAATTAAAAACGATTATGATTTTTTTTTAGGTTTATAATAACCCTGTAAGATTGTCGAATATTTGTAGTGTTTGATTCTGAAAGAAAGCAGCATAGTTTCGCTGTGAATAATCCGCACCTGCCAATCATAATCATCTTAGCAAAAGATGTGACATTTCTTAGACATCGATTCGTTTTTTTATCTCAACCCACCAATCCAAAAGCATCGAGCGGATTATTGATCTGCAGGTCTATTAAAACCAGACAAATCGAGTTTTCTTTCATGTTTTTTCAGTGTTAATTTTCTTCATGGGAGAAGTTCAACACCTCGGCTTTAGAAGAAACGAACCCAACAAGATGTGAAAAGTTTTACTTTTCTTCTCTTGTTGCTGAGTTCAGGGCTGTTATCTTTGCTAAGAGCAGGAACTCCTCTTTTAATGTCATGTCTGACCCCAGGGCAGCACAAATGTCAGGCTGCAAACAGTCCAAAAATAAAAAAATAAATAAAAAATTAACCCCTCCTCCACATAAAACCCGCCAGCCAGTTTGCCCCTTGTACCCTTTACATGCACAGATTGTTTGTTGCTTTTTAACTTGCAATCACACAAAGACCTTTGTATGGTACATGTAATATTAAAAACATTATTAAACAAGTATTTAGGATCAAACTTAACAGGTTTTGTCAAGATTGTATTTGAACTAAAACTAAAATTTAAAGAGCCTGCGTCACAATAAAATGAACTGCTTAAAAGACAATAATAAAGGTCACTTCCGTTAGATTTATTTATTACACCACAAATAACAGACAGACTCAGAACACAGCTAACCATTAACGAGTCCAACCAATAGTACTGGTTCTCAAATAAATATAAACATAAAGAGACAAACTTGTTTTGTATCAAAAAGGTCTTATACAAGCAGGAAAATGTGAAAAATATGTGTCAAAATGTTTTGCTTACAGTGAAAGCTTTAGATTATTCCATAAAGAACTGAAATATTCCATCTGAAAGAAACTTATTTTTAAGTTTTTTTTTATTTTTTTACCCTAAATTGTCACAATATTTATCTTGTTTTAAGAAAACCTTTTTCTGCCACTTGGAAAATAAGCCACATGGTGTAATTTGAGTTCCCAAGACCTAAAAACGGATAAATATGACTGAAACTTGTGAATATGATGATTTCTTATAATGTGACTTTTAAAGGATTAATTTTGACTTTAGAAAATAATTAAAATGTTGATTTTTAATAGACATCATAATGATTTTCAATGTTATTATGACATTATCTAGATTCTTAAATATGATTTTAAAACTACTAATTGTAACTTCAAATCTCATAAATAGGACATTAAAACTCATTTATTTTTTAATTATGACTTTAAAACTCATTAATGAATTTAAAACTCCTACAAATGTTTTAAAATTCACATTTATAACAATAAAACTTTTAATAATAACATTAAAACTCATTATGTCATTAAAACTTATAAAAGTGACTTTAAAACTAAAAAATTATGGCTTTAAAACTCAGTAGTGACTTTAAAAGTCGATGATGACTTTAAAACTCTTAAATGTTTTTTAAACTTGACTAAAACTCATAACAATTAAACTTATAATCATGACTTTAAAAGTCAAGATAATGGCATACAAGAGGCGATATTTTTCAAATGTGGCAGAAATGGGCTTCCATACGGTTCCAGTCAACAGCTTGGATTTTCATCCGGTTATTTATTCGCCTCACGGATCTCAAACTGTCAGGAATCACTGATGAGTCCCAAACAAAGGAGGTCAAACACCGCCACCGTTAGGGAAACAGAAAATGTCCCTTAAAACGGCAACGTGTCCAGGAATAACTTATCTATGGCTGCAGGCGGCGGCACCAGGTCCTCCAGCTTCAGGTAGAAGATCCTCTGCAGGCCCTGGATGCACAGAGTCCGGAGTTCGGGCAGCTTGTCCAAAAGCCTGGACAGGTGGTTGTTCCAGCGGGTCGAGCCTCCTCCGTCCGAACTCCTTCCTTCCTTCAGACACCTGACCACGTTATTCTGCAGCTCCTCCACGCGCATCGGCTCCTTCAGCCCATGGCGCTCTAAATGTTTGGAAATAGGAGCATCAGAATTTAACAAATGGATCGTGTGATGTGTATAGACTCCACAACAGTTCGGTTTTAATGTCTTATGTATCTTTACACGTGCCAGAAATTATCCTTATATTAGCATTTATGCCCGTTTTCGCTAAAATAAATCAAATGTACATCTTTATTTTGAATGGGTACAATAAACAAAACATTTACAATGAAACGAGCGTTTTCATGTTTAAAGCCACCACTTCTAATTATTTTTAAAAAGTTTTTATTGAGGCTTTTAATGAAGCGTGTGCCCTCGTAAATTTATGTTTATATGAAAAAAATATACTCAGAAAACCTCCTGAGACCCTGCATCCTAATGTTGACCATTCAGGGGAACTAGATTTTAAGTTTTATTTTTAACTTTAAATATAATATACATTTATATTTGTAAGTAATAGCTCAAAAACAACCAGGTTCTATTAATTCTGAATAACCAAGCAGAAACTCGGGACTCAAAAAGATAAAATGTTTTGGCCAAGGGGGGGCACCAAACTTTTTAAATAAAGCCATTGCCCCCCATTTAAAACCCAACATTAAAGTATTTTACTTGAAAATTACTTTATTTATGGGCTAATTATTTTTAAACAATATTGTCTACTTACATTTACTTGATATTGTTTAGGGTTTTCAGGCTAATGTTTTTAACATTTACTCCAAACTTATTCATAATATTTTTTTTCAATTAATAATCTTGTGAATTGTTTACTGATTTTTTTTTCTATGATCCTCTAAAAGTATTGTTTACCTAAACTGCATTTTAAATGTTAATGTTAAATATTTTCATACATTGTTAATTACTAATTTATTTACTAAAACAAATATCCCAATTGGTTGTGTACTTTTACTTTTATCATCCTCAAACTTACATTTTGCCATTAACTCCAAACTTTAATCTAACATTTATTTATATTATAAATATTTGTCTTGTGAATTTTTGGTTGAAGAGTCATAATTTTTTTCAAATAATTTCAACCCTTTAGAGGAGTGGATCTCAGAGTTGAGGTCAGGACAGATTTGAGTCTATTTATTTTAAAGTTTTCAGGATTGGCTTGGCATAATTTGTGTTTCCTGGACACTTGAACAAAAATGAGTTAGACGATCATTTTACGACGGTGACGACGTGTGATAAACAACAACCCAGTATCTCAAAATGAAACGCTTGTGTTTGTTTTTGCTCACCAGTAACCAGCGCGAGGGTGCATATACAGGAGAAGGTGGAAACATCCAGGTTCATCCTTTGAAGGTTGGAGGAGAACTCGACGATGCTGTCGATCCACTCCCCGAAGCCCCTCAGGCACTGCAGCCGATGCCACGCCGAGCCGTCGCAGAAGATCAGCGTTCCTTCCTCCGGGTTTGATCTGAAATGTCACGACAGCGAAGAGTAGCGAGCTAAAAAGGCAAAGGCTGTTGCACAGAAATCTGATGTGTTCTCTGTGCATCCGTCAGCAGACGTGCATTTGTAGTTGTAATCTTTAAATCGTAGAACTAATAAAACACGGTGGTTTGCCTCTTGGTCTTCGAGGTGAACTCTTTACCTGTACGACAGCCGTAAAACAAAAAGCTCCAGGAAAGCTGAGTAGAAGAGAAGGTCTTGGTCGTGTTTCGGTAGAGAGGTGAACCCCGGAACCCTCTGTGCCCAACCCCGAATGACTTCCATCGATCTGGTCAGGAGGTCGTAAAACTGCCGGACATGCTGAGCATCGTCTCCCAGAAGATTTCCTGGACTCTCTTTGAACTGGTGTGAAATTTCACAGGAATATAAAAAGAAAATCAACAGTTATGGTAACAGTTGAGAGACTATCCAAGTTTTGGGTTCTCTCAATTGGCAACCTGGAAAAATTTAGGTTAGATTTTGAATTTTTCCTTCTAACAAAGCTCTGAACAACCTGTTTTATAAGAAAAATCTTCTCGCTCCATATTTTCTTAACAGAGCTCTTAGACTGTAGGTTTACTTGTGGTTCCTAGAGTTTCTAAAGTGGGAAGCAGAGCTCTTAGTTGTCAGGTTCTGTTCATGAGACTGACACTCGTCTACTTTTAAGATAGGGTTAAAACTTTCTTTTTGGATAAATCCTGTAGTTAGGGTTGGTTTGGGTTTCCTGAGATGTTACGCTGCTATAGGCTTAACGCCGATTCATACTTCCATTCTCACTACTTGCCTCTTGCTTGATGAATATTGTGTAGCTTCCATCTGTTACCGGTCACTGACACCCTGTCTTCTACATCGCTCCCAGTCAGAACTCTGTCTTGCAGTGCTCATTGTGTGATTGGTCAGAACTTTGTGGGCCTCTCTTTCAACGTCGGATACATCGTCAAGTGAAAAAAAAAAAACTACCTCTATGTATCCTGATTTGTTGTTTATAAGCGTAGTGATGTGTGCTACCGGGGGAGAGTTGTTGGAGGGCAGAGGGAGGAGCATTTAGAGGATAAACTGACCATATTTCCTCACTCTGACGCTGTCTTTACTATTTGAAATGTGTTTTTCTTTTTTCCCATAGAAACTACACCTGGACCACTACTGTGTTGGTCTGTGTCTCGATCATGTCTTCTCAAAGCCTGGAATGGTTTTGGTTCTGTTGGAGGTTTTGTCCTGTTAAAAGGGAGTCGTTCCTTCCCACTGTCACCTGTCACCCAACTGTAAAATGGAAGAGCGACAACTGCTTACTTTGGAGTGGTCGAGGCGAGACGTTGAAGGGTTCGACTCCACGTGAGCTCTGACGAGGGCACTCAGGAGGGTGCTGCCATGCAGAACCGAATCTGGAGGAGCTCTGGGTTTGGAAGGCAGGCGTCCCCTTCTACCTTTCAATCCATCTGTCCTCACCACTGAAGAACATAACGACTTAAAGATTGGAGAATAATGGCCACACAGATGGGGATGTTGGTGCAACAGTTACCTTCTTTGACCATTCCCACAGCCAGGCACTTCTGGAAGCGACAGTACTGACACCGGTTCCTCCTGCGCTTGTCTACGGGGCAACTTTTTGCAGCCAAACACACGTACTTGGCGTTTTTTTGCACTGTCCGCTTTATACAGAGAAAGAAAAGGTTCTTCAGTGGGATGGTAGACAGATTGTAAAAATTATACATATCAGTCACAAGTTGATGTCTAAACCTTCTGTTCTATTTCACTTTAAGACATTTTGTTTTAAACATGCCTTAAAAATAAAACAAAAACAATATTAAGCATATATACACTGTAGAATGAAGATTATTAGAATTTTAATTTAGCAAGTAAATGAAATCTTTATTTGTTATCCGCAGCATCTGATATGTTTCCATTGTTACAGGTCAGGAAGAAACTGTCATTAATCTTATAGTTGAAAATCCTTTATATCTGCTCATTAGCTGAGTTGATCCCAAACTACAGGTTTAAGTTTATTTTTTTCCTCTTTCTATAAACTTTTACACCTCCATTAAATTCTTGCAACACAATTTTTTTGCCAGAAATATAAAAAAAAGCAATACTAGTTAATGAGCTTTGAAATAAAAGTCATTTTATGAGTAATTTGTATTTTACTGCATTTTGTATCAAGTAATTTGTGTAAGTATTGTCAGTATGTTCAGGTTTATCTAGACGTTTAAGCAATTTAGTTGTAATTTGACTAACTGGTTTGAGTTTAACTGATACCAATTCAAATTTACCCAATTTATTTCACTAAAACATTGTAGCTAAAAATTGTCAACTAATTAGGAAGACTTTATCTGATTTGTCAGAGTAGAAAAATAAGGTGAAATGTAACGGGGAATTTATAAATGTGATGTTGCAGTTTATCAAATAAAATAAGTGCAGTCTGTTACACTGATTTTATTTGTTAAGTTCAACATAATTTTTTTCTGGTTTTTTTTTACAGTGATTTGTTCATTTATTATTTCTGAGGTGGTTTTAATTTAAAGTAAAATTAGCAGCAGCTCTCCTGCTCCTCTGGGGCACTGAGAGGAATTCAACAGGCAGACAGAGCAGCTGTGGGTAAATACACGGTCGTGGTCTTTCATAATATGGAGACTCAAACGCCCCCTGGGAGAATCTATGTGGGATGAAAGGGGGGTTTATTTATTCTGTCAAGAAATCAGGAGGTCAAGACGTGATTCTGGGTAAAAGGAGCAATTAGGAGGATAATCTCGTGGGATTTGTTTTGTTTCATTGAAGCCAGTTGAAAGCAGAGATGGACTTTCTTGTGCAGAAAATGTATTCTTTGTGTGTTTTTCTTGTCAAAATGTGCAGCTGTGCGTCAGGCTGATACAGGTGAGTGCCGCACCTTGAAGAAGCCCTTGCAGCCCTCGCACGTGCGCACTCCGTAGTGCTGGCAGGCTGCGTTGTCCCCGCACACCGCGCACAGCCCCTCCGCGCCCAGCGCCCCCCGGCCGGAGCACGTCTCCATGAAGTGCGGGCCGTGCGCCAGCTGCAGGGGCCGATGAATTAAGCCCACCCCGGGCTGGTCCAGGTGCTGCCGATGGTGGTGGCGCGCGTCCAGGTTCACGGACACGTGGAGAGATCCGTCCAGCTTCAATTGGCAGGTGGACAGAGTCTGAGCGCCGTGCTGAGCAGCTTGCTTCAGAGAAAGGAGCGAGAACCTGGACAGCGCGTTCTTCCGCTGCGCCGCGGCCAAATAGTCCTGCCGGAGACCGTACAGAGACGCGGGTTCGTCCCAGAGGTGTCCCGGGGGAGGCTGGAAGTTCGTGACGGAGGCGTGCGGGGAATAGTACACCGAGGGAGGGGAGATCAGCTCATCCGATTGGGGATACCGCGCCGGACACCCGTCCTCCACCTTGACGCACGGCAGCTCCCCTTGGACCTGCATCTGAAAGAGGCAGGGCGGCTTCACGTCGAACCCGGCGCCGTAACCGTCCGACAGGGGCGCGAAGCCGGCTCCGGCCGCTGAGACCTCGCTGTTCGTTAGATCCATGCTGAACTTGACAAACTCCGGGGTGAGGAAGTCGCAGCTGCGCTCGCCCGCGGCTCTGGCGCCGGGTGGAGAGGAGCCGCACTGGGTCTGGACGCACGGCATGCTCGCTGCACAGAACACAACCCATATTAGAAAAGTTACACACCATTGTCCTTTTCTTTTTACGCACAGAGAAACAAAGCAGAGTTTACCTTTCGATTTCAAGTTGGTGTTCTCCTCTTGACTTTGCCTGGTTTGGAGGTTTAAAATCACATTTAGGCTATTCACCAAATGTAGCTATTTAAATAATGGTAGATTTTACAATGCCTTCTACTCCTATCTAGAGCAAAACAGCTGATAGTAATCCCATTTCCATGAAATTCCCGGCTGCTTCCTCCACTCGCTGCCGCAGACTGGTTGCTGGAGTCGCGGACAATGTGCTTTTGTTTACGCGCTGCGCAGGACTGTGCCAAACCCCTTTACGCACAGACCACAGAGGGTGGCGCGCGCTGAATGGTGTGTGTGTGTGTATTTGATCGCATGCATGAAGCCTTAAATGCCAGACTGTGTCTTGCATTAGATTTTTCTCATCCTCGTGTTCATTAGTTTTCTTTTCTGTTAGCAAAATATTTCAGGAATCACTGGACGTATTTTCGCGAAAGTCTCAGAAAGTCATCCCTGGCGCTGATTAAGCTTTGGAGTCAAGCCAGTTCAAGATGGCTGCTGTACAGTTTATTGATCTTAGCAATCAGAAAAAGAGCTATAACTTTTAGAAATATTGTGCTTAAATTCTGTGTGGCATTAGCTGAGACTCACAACACATACTCAGAGTCCCACACATTGTGCCACGTTTTTGCTGGAAACTTTGACACTGACTTTTAACATCAACCCTGCTGTTCTGTTATCAAAATAACTCATGAGCACTGAACATAATTTAGTAAAACTCAGTGACACTGGAATTTTTCAAATTAATGCGTGGCCACAAAATAGTAATGTGTGGCCATGAGATAATTATTGCAGTCATTTCCATGCAGAGGACTGCTGGATATGGGCACCAGTTCCTGTGACGCTGAAAGGAAGAAGCAGGGAAAGATAATGGATGGATGTTGATTGTTAACACTGACAAGTTTGAATTAATTCGTTCTGTCACTTGCGGCAAAGCAAGTAATTTTTAGCATTAGCCTATACGTGTTGCAGATAAGGCACTAAGGAAGGAGTCGGAGTTATGTTATGTTCAGGAATACAGTAAAAAAAAGGTTTTCCAACACACACCGTTCATTGTCATCTCATAAATACTATGAAAGATAAACTAAATTAATAAATGTCCAACACAAAGAGACTGAGCTGCTCAGAATGCATTTCATCTCGTGGCCATGAGATACTAATGCGTGGCCATTAATTATTTTTTTATCCAATGCCACTGGACGAGCTCCGTATATTGTTTATCAATTTACTTCTTCAAATTTTTCTTTTTTTAAAAAAAATGTGTGGTTTGATTAAATGTTACAACGGCCTGCCGTACTTCGCCTCCCCTTCCCTCTTCTTCCGGGAACAACTTGGCTCCGCCCTCTATTAAATCCCATTGGACAAACATACCAAAGCGGTGCGCTCTGATTGGGTCTCAGGTAAGTCGCTCCACTCGAGCGCTGCGCTTCCTGGGTTGTGTAGAAGCGGAGAGAGGTGGGTCGAGCTCAGCGGGTGCCCCGCATCACTCTCACCGAGTTTTAAACAGCCACAAAAGAAGAAATCCTGTAAGTGGGACTGTTTGTTATGTCACTCGGTAGTTTTTGACCGTTTTATAGTCGGCCTGAATGTTCGTGTTGTTCGACATTGGGTCGGAAGCGGAGCGACGTTTTGTTTCATCTCCTCCCGTTGGAGCTACGTGACTTTTTAGCGGTTATTTTAAAGCCTTTCAAACAGACTTTCCCGGTGGTATAGCTTCTTTTTAAAAACAGGACGTGAAGTTTATAGACAATCCACATCGAGCTGACATTTTAATGTTCAGCATTAGCATGTCAGTTTAAGCTAACTTCCTCCCCTCGTGCGGCGAAAATAACAAGACAGACTCCCACCATCAGCTGCCAAAATCCAACTGGTCATCGACACAAACAGGACAGCAGCTGTACAATGATCCTTTTCTAAAAATGATAGAAATGTAAATAGATTTCAGCCATGTTGGTGTCTTACAGCCAGGAAGCCCCCCTCTGATGACTCATTCTGAATTATTCCCAATGGTGTAAAAAAACGAGGGATCTTTTAGCTCATAATACACTGCAGCTAATTTTATAGCTCATATCGGGTTTTCTTTATTGAATTTGACAAACAAGGTGTTCTGCAAATGCCTTATAAATGAATAATTAACATATTTAAAATAAATGTAGCTTTTAAAAGTCTATATGACAACTTGTTACCTAATTGTGTCTATATATCCTTAATGCTGAAATACAAGCTTTAAAAGTTGGAAGAAGTACATTTTCTTTTGGACACTAACCTTTTCATACGGGGACAGCTATGAGGTTTCACAGTGATCAAGAATTAGGATTATTGTGCTATGACATTTGGATTTTGTAACTTTTATACTTTTCAAAATATTGAACTTTGTTTATAACATTCTCCAATCTTCAAAAATGTTATTTTTAAAAATCTGCTTCAGTTTAGTTTTAACTTTTAGCTGTTGTTCTGCTACTTTTAGATTTTAGCTACTGCTCTGCTTTGAATAACATTTTGCCTCATTCGGCTTTTAGTTAGCGTTCTGCTAAAACTAGTAAAGCTAAGAGCAGTAAAGCTGTAGATGAAAGTTAAAAACAACAAAACTATAGCTGAAAGCTAATATTAGCAGAACTACAGCTAAATATTAAGTGTTGCAAAGCTGTAACTGAAAGCAAAAATGAGTAAAACAGTAGGTAAAAGCTATAGCACAAATGCTGAAGATTATTTCAAAGAACAGAAATATTTTTAAGAATTTTAAGAGTTCTCTGTATTTCTAATGAGAAAAAAGTAAATACTTAAAAAAAAAATTAGAAAATTCCCAAAAGCAAAAAATCATAGCCGAAATGTCCCGAACAAGCCAAACATTTTATATGGCAATGGAAATAGCTCAAAGTATGCTGTAGTAGTTAAAAATCCAAAAAATGTGCAAAAGAAACTAAACAGGACTGCGGACTCCTGGTCAAAATGACCCGTGGGGCCTCAGACCCACCCGATGACTGAAACCTTTTAGATGATTTTGACCCAAGGGCAGAAGGGTACAAATAGTAATGCATGCTTGTTGTAGAAATTTACTTGTTCATTGTTCTTAGATGTTGGCAGGAAACATAAAAAATGCTGCTCGCCTGGACTATCTGAAGTTTTTTGTTGCTAAGTTTCTGTTCTTTAAATGTCAGAATCTGTTTCCTGTAACTTTCACCGCAGGGCTCATGGCGTTCAGGAAAGTCTTGAGACGGACGGCGTTTGTAGGAGGCGGGGCAGTCGCCGCTGCGTTTGGACTGTCGCAGCTGAAGGAGTACAGGAAGGCGCAGGTGAGCTCACTTTAGCTGTGCTTCTGGAGTTTGGGAGATTGGATGTAAAACATTTTTTCACTATATTTTGTCCCAGGCAGGACTAAAGCAGCTTCAGTGATGTCATCGCCTGCCGCTGAAAGGCGATGGCGGACGATAACGTTTTTTTTTTTAATGCAGATATCCAAATTCAAGTATCGGATTCGGATTGGAAAGGAAACAAATGTGGATCGGTGCATCCCTAAGCTTCAGTGGGGTTGACTGTAAAAGTTAATCTAAGATAATACAAGATATTTTGCCAAAGAAACCTTGTTACAACAAGGAAATAATCAACCAAACACAAATGTGTTAACTTTATGTGCTAGTTAATGGCAACATTTGTAGTACAGATCGGTTCGCTCCTGAATAGTAAGTTGGGGATAACTCGCAGTAACTACTTTACCAAATTTTAGCTTAATATCTGTAAGGTCACGTAGCTGTGTCAGACATGATAGATTCATTTCAAAAGGTAATCAGTTGTAGAGGTACATCTAATGATCATTTATTGAAAGCTTCATTAAAATCCATTGAGTGGTTCATGAGATATTTTGCTAACAGACAGTCTAAGTTGACTCTAATAATTAGGTGATAGTTTGTTGCTCCCAAAACTCCTGATAATTCTTGAGACTTGATGTCAGCCTCACGACCTTTACCAACAGACGTCTTCGAGCAGCTGTTTGCTCCGACCCTGGTGTCGGCTCATTTTAGGCCTGAAGCATATCTTACACCTCATGCCGGACTAACGTGAACTTTTCTTTTGTGTCCTGGTCCGATAATTTGGTCGTGCTCCAAACCAAGCCTGGATGGGTAAGCAACAAGTCGACCCTGATGAAATCTAATTATTTCTCACAATAGTTTGTAATCACGCATGCCTCTAATCCCAGTAATTGCAGCACTGATGAGATGAATGTCCGTCTTGTCTTCTTCGGCGAAGGCACGGGGCTCGGGGAAGGTTCGGAGCGCGGCGGCCGATTGGCTATTAGCGTGGGCCTTGCTGTGCCGATCTCCAACTTAACTTGATTACAGCGAGGAGGACGGGGAAGGGGAGGGGTGGGGGGTGTTTGTCTGCGAGCGTCAACAAAAATAGACAATGATTATATCATCGCCTCGTTGGTGGGCACAGACCTAAATTACCAAAAAAAAAAAAAAAAAGAGAAGAAAAAACGCCTGCTAATATTTGCAAGTCAAATGCGGTGGCGTTTTCGTAGCAGCTTGATGCAATCATTTAGCTCGAGCCGCTAAACGGAATAAATATTTCATTAGAAGTGAAATAGTTCTTCTCACGGGGGATGCTGTTTAGTCGTGATTATTCCTTTAAATGAACTGTTTCTCATCAAACGGGGACGTTTAAAAGGCCGGAATACGCTTCTTTTTGTGGTTGTTCTGAAGGCGAGCTGGCGCAGAGTAGACCTTTTGCACCTGTTTCTCTTTAAGCTACCGTACTTCAGCAACGCTTCACTTGGACACTGGAGGTGATGCAAGGCACTATAAGCACAGCTTGATACCATTTTTCTGCTAAAATTACTCCAGAGAACCTGTTTTGGGTTTAAGAATAAAAGCTCGTTCGGTTTTGAAACATTAATTTCATAAAAACCAACAATAAAATATCTATTAGATTTGATCTTGTTGTCATTTTAGGGCATATTTTACACATTATATGGAAAATAGTGGGAATTTAAAATACTTTATGGCTCAAATTGCTGTCCTTTTAACGTGATTTAATAACTGTTTTATAAATACAGTCGAGTTGGAAGATTTTATTTATTTTTTTTTTTGAAGATATGTTACATGTATCCAAACTTTAGTTCTGATTATTTCTGAAAAATATCAAGTCCGAAAGTTTGATGAAACAACCTAATTAAAGATGTTGGACAGTATTTTATAGTTATTTATGGAAAATGATCCATTATTTATAGTCAAACTTTGTAAAAGAGGTTTATGCATAAATGTTGGTGCTTGGAGTGTGTGTTGGGGATGACTTTCAGCTACTACCACACCAAATTCTAGCAAAATATCTGTAAAATTGGCTAAATTACAGTTACATTTGTGTTTACTGAGGTTAAATTTGTCCATTGGTTTATGAGACGGTGTAAAAACAAAGACGGAACTCTACTGAGAAAGATCTTTTGGCGTATCTGTGCCAGTACTTTTTATTGTCTGTCAGAGTTCTTCAGTACCAAAAAAACCGGAACAAAATTAAAAAGAAAAATATCTGATGTTTGTCATCATTCAGTACCTCCCACTGAGTGAAGAAACTTTTTCCAATCATCAAAAAACAAATCTAGAACTCCAAAACTGGTTATTTTTGTTGGTTTTTGTGAAATGATTCTATTTTTGCGAACCTGAACCATATGAGACGCAAGAAGCTCTTACAGAGTTTCATTACACAACCAGAACAGATCCATAATGTATGAAAATGATTGCAAATCATTATGCATTGTGTCACATTTTGTATGGTGATGATAAAGCCAGAATAATTCACTACCAGCATGCTTGTAATGTTTTAAAGCACCTTTCTAACCTCTAACTTTACCTAGAAATTCAACAATTCTCCCTAAATGATGTGATTATATTTCCATTTACGGCCTAAAA
The DNA here is from genome assembly GCA_034783495.1 of Millerichthys robustus. Taxonomy (NCBI): domain Eukaryota; kingdom Metazoa; phylum Chordata; class Actinopteri; order Cyprinodontiformes; family Rivulidae; genus Millerichthys; species Millerichthys robustus. The sequence continues at coordinate 4,639,869 of JAVKLF010000077.1, read as the reverse complement.
AGCTCATGTTGTTTGTTCACATCTTCTTCAGACCCGATTAGCTCACGTCACAGCAGAGGCTGAGCTGAAGGTCCCGTACGCAGACGAGCTTCCGTCTCGGCAGGCCCAGCTCACAGCGCTGCGAGACGCTGAAGAGTTCGACGTTCTGGTGGTCGGAGGCGGGGCCACGGGGGCAGGATGTGCCTTAGACGCTGTCACGCGCAGTAAG
>JAVKLF010000077.1:4560121-4572468 GCA_034783495.1 Millerichthys robustus | reverse complement strand
ATTGTCATTAACTTTTGGTGTTTTAACCACTCTTTGTTTCATTAAACCATTTAGGAAACATTTTCCTTTTTTTCTTTCCTCAATGGCATCCCTGGGTCAGAATTGTAAAATACCTGGCATACCAATCAGAATGAGTAACATTATGATTTTCTCAGGATTTTAAGATAGTATTTTATCCTAAAAAAAAAGAACTAGTATATTTTTTGCAAAGTTAAGATTTACTATATTAAAAATATTCTCCAGCTCAGCTATTTTCACTAATAAAAGAAAAAAAAATACACATTTCTTGACATTATTGTTCCCACGTCAGATTGTTGTGTTGGCTCATAAGACTACACTTTGTTTGGTACCTCTTTTCCTTGCACCATTACTTTGAAATAATTAATTGATTAATTAATTTGAATAATTTTAACTATCTGCACAGCCAGTTCTCCATGGGGCCTTCATGATGGCACCAGCCATGGATGCTGGGACTTTTGTCGCATGACTGTAAGTTTTTCCGTCTGAAAAGATGGTTAAAATTCAGTAATATTGAGTCATCATTATCCAGTTGAAAGTGGTGTTTCAGGTAAATCCGACTTGAGTCGTTCACTCAACCACAATTTGGACGTTTTATGTCAGCATGAGCGCACAAGTGGAGAGCACTTTTGTGTGTCACAGACCGTCTTCCCCCCGAGGCACCGTCCCTTCTGGTCTCACTTTTATGCAACTTCTTTCTCTCTCTCTCTCTCTTTTTCTTTCTGCTCTAACGCTCTCTTCCACGTCTCACCCCTCCCTCCCCCCTCCCCCCACTCTCTCTTCCTTTGCTCTCCTCAGTCCCCACCGAAAGGTGCCACCATCCCCTACCGCCCAAAGCCTGCCTCCACCCCTGTCATTTTTTCAGGTGGCCAGGTAAGAGCAGACCCACTGGGGGCGTCCACAGCCAACCTCAGCCTCTTACTGCAGCACCAGCCACTGCCTGTTAGTGTCGCACCAGGTTTTACTCACTCTTCTCCCTCTTTCCTCACTCCCTCTTACCCGTCGAGCATGAAAACCATCACTGCTGTTGAAAGTCATTCATCACACCAGCCCCAGAGCCACTCCAACCAGGACTGAGACGAACACTAACAGAGTCAGATTAAGTCGAGCGTCAAGTGCTTTTTATTCTGAGTCGGAGGATGGCCAAAGGTTTTTAAGACAGCTAGGCCAAAAATGAAACTGAATTCAGGCTAAATGAAACCGAATTTTTACAACATACTCCACATACATTTTTTCATTGATGAAACTTTGTTTAATATTGAGGCAATATGCAGTTTTAATATGTAGTAATATTTGGTTGAATGTCTCTTTAGCAAGTTACTCCTGGACCACAGGCTTTTTGTCTCCATCAACATGCTACTTGCTAATATTTGACCACTTTTCTTCTTGGCAGAATTGAAAACAACAATTTAAATTGGTGTATTTTCTGCACAAGCCAGACTTTACATTAGAGTCCCCAAATTTTCAATCAGGTTGAAATCGAGGTTTTGGGAAGGTCATTTCAGAAGCTTAATGAAATGTCATCTAAGTTAATAAAAAAACTTAATTTAAATACAGTAGCTAAATAACTGTTGAGTTAATTAACAAAAGCAAGAACTAGTCCCTGCCTATAAAGAATCTAGAAGAATAAAGTACATGTCACAATTGTATTTTCATACATCTGTGGTTCACGTGACAACTGAAATAAAGTCAAAGTTTGCTCAGATCTGACCATGAAGGCCCTAAAACTCCCCACACATCCAACAGGATCTGTCACATCAGTCCTCTGAGGGTTGCTCCTCTGGTTTTATCCACACTCTCCCAGTGACCAACCCTGACATCCTTGTTCCTTATTGATTTAGTTCAACTGGATCTGATTGATGAACAGAAGGAGAAACTGACAGAAGTTTACAGTGCATGGATTATATTTATCTTTGGTTAAAAAAGATTTTTGTAGTGCTTGAGCTGTAGAAGTTAGTCATTTGAGTTGATTTTAGCTTGACAGATTCTTTTTGCAACATCATCACTGTGTATATGTGCGTTTGTTCAGTTAGATATTAAGATTTTCTTCTCATTTTTTCAGGCTTACACCATTCAAGGACAGTACGCCATCCCTCATCCAGACGTGAGTGCTAACCCCACCAGGCAGCCAACACTGCACTCTCCGTCACTTGCCCTCACTGCAACCAAAGTTCTCTCTTTTCTCTCTTGATTTTTTCCACCCTTATTAATATTAATCAATAATATTAATACAGCTTTTTAATGTGCATTTCCTCTGTCTTCTAACTTTATAGCTTCTTGCCTACCTGTGTACTTTATAGTGTCAAAACTCATGGGGCTTGGCCTGAACAACTCAATCACTCAGCTGCACAAGTTCAGTTTGAAGTAGAACAATTCAACTCTTTTCTAATAGTTACTCCATTTTATTTTAAAATGAAGGTCTACAATGTTTTAAAGAAATGCGTATTGCCTACAGCTTTTAATGCCAAAGTTGAACACTCAGTGTATGCGTTAGAAACAAGTCTTAGCAACTACCACATCATAGGTACACTAATAATGTAACTGCATGGAGCTATGGAAAGTAGATGAGTTGAAGTATGGGGTCAAACCATTCAAAGCAATTAGCAGTGCACAAAAGAGTTGAAAACAAACCAAACTCAGAATTGTTTATGTATGTAAAGGAATCCCCATTAGTCCCAATCGCAGTGAGGACTATTCTTACTGGAGTCCACATAAAAAAGCATAACTTTTCAATAAAATAGGTTTCTAAGACCAACAGCACTACAACGCTCCAAATGTAGCAACCGTCACTAAAGGGCCCTGCATACTCCATCTGAAGAATTGAAATCTGCTGTCATTGAGGTAGTTGCGTGACGAAAATTACGGTGGCTCAGTTGGTGGAGCTGTTGCCTTCCAGCAAGAAGGTCGCCGGGTTGAATCCCGGCCGAGGACAGGACATGGGCACCAGTGACCCCCGTGACCTTGAAAGGAAGAAGCGGGTAACAGATAATGGATGGATAGTTGCAGAGTGGCTTCACCCACCCATTGATGCGAGGTTCAGGCTGAACTTTTTTTCATAGGCAGAGTATTGTATGATTGCTCAGAGGTGTGCTTGTTCATGCGGAAAAGCACACAGACAACAATGTTGGCATTTTGCTTCAACTACTCCTCTTCCAGAAGCCGGATGTTGTATGTCCTAAGAACATGGATAGTTTTGCGAAGCCTCCCTCTGCTGAGGCAGGTAGAAAAGCCATCCATCCATATCCAGTGACCAATAATTCAGAGATGGACAGCACAGACATTTTGCAGAGAAATTTGTCTGCTGGAAAGTGTGGCACTATATACGTGACAGATTCATGGCCAAACAGCGGATATTGGTGTGCAGAAACCTGTAATGCAGCAGGAGGGGTTTCCCAGGAGCTCTGAATCATGTCTCATGAAATGAAAGGTGTGTGCAGAAATAAACGTCTTGCAACCACGTAACCGCAAGTTGAGGGTTCGGCTTCGGATCAAGTATGCTGGGCCCAGTGCTCAGAACCAACAGCACTACAATGCCCAAAGCATAGTTACAGTTAGTAGGAGGGGCAGGGTTTAAAGAACAAACAGACCTGCAATGCCCAGGTTAGGCCAAGTCTTTTTGAGGTTTATTTCTTGGATATATTTTTTTTACTCTACCTCTATTATTTTTGACCATCACCTTTCTGTGTTTTTACTTCTCCTCAGATCCTTTCTCTACGTTTTTAGCGTTTCTGACAGACCTCTCTTTATATACATATGCGTGTGTGTGTTCACGAGTGTGTCTCAGTGTGAGCGTGTGCGTGCCAGCGTTCGTTTTTAACGATGACCTCATAGCTCTGCTGTCCTCCTCCTCCCCCCCTCAGCAGTTGAGCAAGCTCCACCAGTTGGCTATGCAGCAAACCCCTTTTACCCCCCTCGGACAGACCACCCCTGCCTTCCCCGGTACGTACCCACCTACACAATGACCCTCTTCACCAAAGATCCTTCTCTCGTTTTTACCTGTAGAGAAAAAAAAAAACGTTCTCTTCCTCCTTTTTTTCTCTCTTGCTCTCTTCTTTTCCTGTCCCTGTCCTCTCTCTTCTTCTTCTTCTTTTTCTTCTCGTCGTTCTTTTTCCTTATGGTCTCTGTGGTGCACTGCGATTGACATGGCCTGCTGGTGGTCTGCTCTTGTTTATGTTGAGGTTTTTTTTAATGTCTGCTTTTCCCTTAGTATCTTGTTTTAAAAATATCAGATCACTTTTTTTTTTTTTTTTTTACAAAATACACTCAACTGCACTTGGATCTTTAGAAAACATGACATATGTAGGTTTTGCATAGGGCTGAGTCCCTCTTCTAAGTGATGCTGCTAATAAGAATACAGAATAGAATCTATGAATTGTTCCCTCAACTTGCCAAACTATTTTTTGTCCCTTTGTTTTTCTCCTTCCTTTCTATCTCCTTCCTGTATTCAGCAGCAGGTCTGGATGCCAGTAACCAGGCCAGTACTCATGAACTCACCATTCCCAATGATGTGAGTACATTTGTAGTAGTCTGCTATATGATTGCCAGTGCATTTTCATTAGTAACTGTATTGACAAATGTCAAATACACCAAAACTACAATGCTTCTCTTGAAAGTCCAGATGCATTGTGGCAAATCTTTTCAAAAATCCATATTGGATAGTGCGACATTGCTACCACATTTACTAATTCCTGACAGAGTTTTAAAGGTTCATTTTAGGTCTGCTTCAGTCAATTAACGCTAAAACTCTTTTCTCAGTGAGATAAAACCAAAGTATGACACTGGTCACTGCACTGTAGAAGCTAAAAGCTCTAACTTGTAGTCAAAAAACGAGCATTCACATTGCTCTTCTGGTTGTTCTTTATTATCAACAAAGAAAATAAATATGTCAGGGGCTGGTGAAGTTGTTATTGATGTCTATTGTACACTTCTCTATAAAGCATAATGTGTAGACAAACTAACTTTAAGAGTTAGCTGGGGAATTTGATGTACTCAGTCAAGTGTTTGGTTTTAAAAGTCTAGTTAAATTGGTGGAATGCAGTTTCATCTCTACAGTCACAATAAATAAATAAAAATACAACCATTGCCAGTAGCTACTGTATGGAGCCCCTGAAGGTACATCAGGTGATTTTTTTTCTTTTGCGTTCCCACACAATACTTTTGCATTACCTCGCAATGTCACTGATGTGACATGCATGCCTTTTGGCAAGCACAGACTAAATATCCTTATATTTGAGGGCAATTTCATATTAAAACTCTATGAACCTAAAACACGGGTATATTGTCTGCTCCATTGTTTCTGTTGTCTGATGAAGCAACTACTTCACAATTTATTGCGAGGTAACTCCAAAGTATTTATTGTGTCTGCCGGTTTATAAAATAAATCGGCACCTTTATATGGGAGTTACTATTTTAAATCAGCTTTGGCATAGGCGTCTTACAGGCATTTAATATTATTGTCACGTACCCTAAACTGTGGTGACACAATAGTTTTCTTTATGTGTTCTAGCCAGCCTATATCCCGACTCTGTTTTCTTCCCAGCTAATAGGCTGCATAATCGGACGCCAGGGAACCAAAATCAACGAGATTCGTCAGATGTCTGGGGCGCAGATCAAAATTGCTAACGCCATGGAAGGGTCATCGGAGCGCCAGATCACCATCACAGGGACCCCCGCCAACATCAGCCTGGCTCAGTACCTCATTAATGCAAGGTTAGAGAAATCAGTTATGGTTCAAATGCCTTAAAAATACACTTAAAGTAGGCTTAGCCTGATTTAAAAAAAAGAGGCTTAAATGCAATAAGCTTTTGGGAAAGCCAGTGAAGGAATATAGTATCTTAACCTCCTATAGGTTCAGAGACGTGGCGGCCATGTGGAACGACCCATCTTCCATGACCACATCCTGAGATCTCTGTCTGGCTCCTTCGTTTGGCCCCTTCCAATGACTGACCACTGCAGACAACCCTGATGAAGCCTTTCGGACTCTGGCTCTGGCTCTGGCTCTCCGAAAACCCTGACCTCCTTACCGCCCTGGTTCAAAGTACATCAGGGAGGGTTTGGCGCTCGCTTTTATTTCAGAGAGCCAAATTCAATTTAAAGATAAAATGAATTACAAAAAAATATTCTGTTGATTAGGTTTTTTTTAGAGAACTGTTAAAGCATGTTGAATGTTTATTAGGAAATACTTGTGTTTCTTCTTTTTCTCTTCTTCTATTGCTTTCTCTATCTGTGTCAGTGCTGCGTAATAGAACATTTAAAAGTATGAAACAGTATTAGTAAAAGACTGAAGTTTTTTGTTGAACATAGTTATTTGCATATTTAAAAACAGCCGCTCAGTGATGCTATCGGCAGAGTGTGTGGTGGGATGTAGCCAACTGATCAAATTTTGATAAAATATTTTGAAAAGTAAAAAAAAAAGACATCTGGACTGTTTTGCTTTTGTCCTGATTTGCATATTTGTCTAATCTCTACCCACAAATCTTTGCTGCATCACATGACCCTTTTAAGCCAATGGTATCGCTCCTTGAGCCTCCTTCTCATGTTAATTTCCTCTTCTTACATTCTTACTTATATTGCATGTGTTCAGTGTTGTATAGTTGTGTATTTGAGTAAACCTCATCTGTGTACGCTTTCCTTTAAATGGTACTAATATATCTTTGTGGTCCCATTTTTACCTGCAATTTTTTTCAACATTTCTGGCCAATCACGTCTAGTCCTACTCCCTGCTTATAGAGAAAAATTAATTTCCAACACAGCCTCCTTTTATCAAAAATAATTATTAGTATGTAGCTGCATGAATGGGAATTAGTGAAAAGTAGCTAAAACACTTATGGAAATTTGAAATGATTGTTTAGTAACTTATTATTATGTATTTGATTTGTACAAGGACTATTGTGGCCTAGCACATTAGTCACGTGGCGCTCATGGAATAGATTATTTAACACTTTACTCTGCCTCTATGTGGGAGGACTAGTTGGACCTAAAAGCCAGGTGTTGGGTCCAAACCTTTTGGCTTCCTTCTTTTGTTTAGAAATAATAATGAAAAAAATCTGTTAAGCTGCTTATTGAGAGACAGTTTGAAAAAAAATGTGGGGAAAGAAGTTGAGTCTTATCGGTGAAGAGGCTGAAACATTTGGACAAACCCAAATGGTATCTTTTGGGGGCCAAGGAATGTTCAGGGGTTCATTGGGGGGGGAACCCACAGGGCCTGGGCGGACGTGACCACTCAGTCTCTTTTTCACGATTGTTCATCTTGTCTTTTTTTTTTTCATTGTCATGCTGTTGATTTAATGCTTTAGTTCTGAATGTCTATATTGTCACAACTATGTCAGCAACTTCATTGGTTTTTATGTTTAATTTCGTTTAGACAAGTTGGATGACAATTTCTGCTTTGCTGGTTCTTCGTAAAGCCAGGATGTATTCATTGATGATGTTGTGATGCACATTTTTTTTGTTGGTGATTATGAAACTCTTGAAGCTAAGTTGGTTTTGCTTTACTGTACCCAATATGGGAGGAAAGTGTCCATTTCTTGTCAATTTTAAATATTTCAATTAGCCACTGAACATAACGAAAAGCTTGGTTTGTCTTCTTTCTGTGCATTAGCTGAGCTCAGTTTAATGTTGAAACACACAAACAGCTGTTGAATGTTATTGTTGAATCACATTAACTAATCCAACACAAAACATTCTACATATACAGAGGATCAGTTTCTTCTACATACAAGATTAGCTTACATACAAGACTCAATGTCAAGTTGCTGAAAGTAAATATTAGCCTAAAGGAAAGGTGACATTATAGGAAACATGCCTGTTTGCATCATTAAATGAAACTTATTGCCAAGACTAATGTCACTAAATACTAGCTACTGCTAGCACTCAACAAATGGCACAAACATTGGAAACAGGAAGGAAAGAACAGACTATGCCAACTAGCTTGTTAAAATTAACAATGGAAAATTTCTTTAAGAGGATTAATTGTGCTTATTTTCAGATGTATAAGCTCTTTTAGACAGGAGTAGTTAACCTTAGAAGAGTGTAATGGAATAGCGTTTTAAATTCCACCTCTGCCCCATGACCCAAAAAGAAAAGAATGGAGGGATTATGTTTTATGACTTTCTACATTTTGACGATATAACTTGCTAATCCTATACAACTACAGTATATTGGGGGGGTGGGGGGAATCTTGTCTTTTTAAAGGACTCTCTTACTCTTAGATAACAGGCTACTTTCCATTGGCATCACAGTTGGTGCTGACAACTCTTTCCAATCTTTATGCTAAGCTAAGGTAGCTAGCTGCCAGTAGGGCCTCAACAAACTCTAGGAGAAAAACGTTACCAAACTTTTATTGCTGTTAAGCTCTTTGATAACAAAATGTGATTATGTAAATGGACCAAATGCTGTTTCATTATACTGAACGATACATGGCCAATGATTATTCTGCAATAATTCTTACTTTTATGTATAATCTAGTAGTGCTAGTGCTAAAATAATGTTTGGATTTTTTTTGCTCGTCATAGCCTGTACTTTAAATGGGAATGTTTGTCAAATTAACAAGCTTAAATTCTGTTTTTAAAACTAAAACCAAAGAGGGTATTCTTTCTAACAGCAAAGAATACCCTCGAGGGTAATACATCTTTTATACAACAGTTTTTAGTGCACGCGTGCAATTTAGATGTTTCCTTAAACATCAGTAATCATGAAACACCAATTGAGTAATATGAAATTGACTGCAAGGCAGGAATATTAAGTTGTAAGTAATGACAGTGTGATTTCAATAACATCAATATTCATGTGCTATTTGGTGTTTTAAAACTGTATTTATATTTGTGTATATGCCTGAATACAATGTTGTACTACAATTTTGAAGCAAACTGCAACTAATGCAATAATAAGGTGCAATGTGCAATTATTTATTCTTTTTTCCCTCATTAGCTACAGGAGAGATGTGTAGTATAATTAATTTAACTACTTTCATGTGGCAGCAACAAGAAAAAAATCTTCTATTTGTTTTTCAGGTTTTGCTTGTGTGTACTGCAGTTTGGGGGAAAAAATGATAGAAATTTGTATCTATTTTTGATTCATTTATTTGCTATGTGCAGATCTATATTAGTTGTAATTACATAGGTTTTAATTTCAAAGTGTTGGTAAGTAAAAACCTAAAATAAAGTTTCATTTTTTTCTTTCTGTGACTTAATTGTCCCTGTTTATTCACCGTTAATTAACAAATTAGGTCAGGGAATAGGTGGTAATTATCTCTTGTACAAGGTGGTGAATGGTGAATAAAAGCATAACCAAAATGCAGGCATGTAGGAGGCAATATCAGAAACAAACTTAACAATTTAACAAAGGCAAACAAGAAACCAACAAAATGCGTTTAAGGTAAATTATTTAAAAAAAATAGAAAATGTGTACACTCACTGACAATTGGTGTGCTGATTAAATACTAAATATAGTAAGCAGCTGGTTACAACCAAAAATAAGTTAAACAAAAACAACTAGACTTCTATTCTGAAGCTGAAGACATTTTGCTTTCCATCCAGGAAGCTCTCAATTCAAAAAAATCCTATTTTATTACTTTAGTATTTTCATACAGTATCCTGACTTGGTGCTGTATCAATAAACTGAATTGAATTGAATTAGATTTGCTCAAAGGTAAAGTAAAAGCTTGTCTATGATTTAGGATGCTCTGGCTCATCCGGTGTTACAGAATCTTTGGACATCTTTGGATAACACTGATTGCTTCAAACACAGGTGACTGCCAGGAAATTTAAGTTTTAGAAGGTTAAAAATGTCATCAACAACTAGATTTTAATGACAATGCAATCATTTGATGAATATCTGCAACAGATGAAATTTTAAAAATATCCTCCACAGCGAAATGATCTTAGCAAACACAAAAATGGCTACAACCCAGTCATTCGTCATTAGCCATTAAGCTAAAACTCGGTGTGGTAGACCTCTTACAAAACGCCACATAATAACCAATTGTTATATACCCAAAATACCCATAAATACCCAAAGTTGCACAAACCAAAGTTTTTGCTGCACAAACGTAGCACAGTTGATTGACACCAAATTTATTTATTTTTGCAAATGTGAGCAGGGCCATGGGAGTGGTTGACCTCTGATGACCCCTTGAGAACATTTTTCTTTATATCTTTAAAATGATAGCGGCACAAACTACAATTTCTGCTGCACAAACCAGCACAAATGGAGTCAAGTGAATTGACACCCATTTCACCTGATTTGAAGAAAGTGGGGGGCTGGTTGACCTCTGATGACCCCTTGAGAACATTTTTCTTTAAATCTTTAAAATGATAGCGGCACAAACTACAATTTCTGCTGCACAAATGGAGTCAAGTGAATTGACACCCATTTCACCTGATTTGAAGAAGGTGGGGGTGTAACGCAAACGCTGGGGGTGAGGACTCAGGTGCGGACAGAACAGAGGGAGACTCGGGATAAAGTAAAATGTAATTTATTTAAACAAAACAAAAGCCGACGTGGCTTACACGAGAGGATGAACAAGGTGACGGGCGGGTAACAGGCAAGGTGGACAGCATGGACGCAAGAACAGGACCTCTGATGACCTCTAGAAACATTTCTTTATAACTTTAAAATGGTAGCGGCACAAACAAAAATTTGACACCAATTTTGTCTGATTTCATAAAAGTGTGTGTGTGTGTGTGTGTGTGTGTGTGTGGGGGGGGGGGGGGTTTGACCTTTTGACCTTTACCCTTACTTTAATATCTTCAAAGCCAAAGCAGCACAAACGAAACAAATAAAACACTGAAAAAGTCGAGTCTGGTTCATTTTGGAGCAATCTGGGGTGGATTTTGACCTCTGAATAACCTAAAAAAATAATCTTTAATATTTCAGAAACCATAGCAGTACAAAACAAAAGATTTTAAACGGTACAAACCAGCACAAGCAGCACAACCTGCTTAACCTATATACCTGGACTTTGCATTTGGGTACGGGGTCAGCTTCACTCAGCTAAGTGGGGCGTACCTCCCACAAGTTTTAATTTTTCACATAAATCCTCCACTGGGAATGACAAAACTCTTTATTTAACATTCAGGTTAGAAGGTTCGGTAAAGTATACCCTGCTGACGCACAGGTAGTGATGTGTCACAAATTGAGGCCTATGTTTCTCATTTTCCCTGCAAGCCGATGTCAAGAGGGGAGCAATGGCTGTGAAGGAGAAGGAAAACGCTGCAGCAGCTGCGAAAAAAGAGGAGGAGGAGGATGGTGAATTCATGAGGGGATAATGCACCAGTTTAAGACAGTTGTTCAGAGGGACAATTACATGTTTAAAAAAAAAAAAACTACCATTGACGACAAGGACTGACAAGTTTTCAGTTTAGGAGTTATTATTCCAGTACAACGTAAGACACAGACTAGTTCTTTATTAGAACAAGGAATAGGCTAAATCCTTCAGCAAAACTGGACCTAAGCTGAACTACAGCTTTAGGACATAGAACTTTAGGACTAAATCCAATAAAAGGCAACTGACCCGAGTCAGTTTGGTGAGATTGGAGCCAAGTTTCATTCGCAACATACTTGAAACACTGACTGATTGAGGGAGATCTGTTTTTAAAGACTGCCATTAACTACAGATTTCAGTTTGGACTTTTGGCAAAATATCTCACGAAACACTGTATGAACTTCCAGAAAACAAACACTGGGTGTAAAAGGCCAGGAAATGTATGTTTTATAATAATTTCTTTATTGTACACGTTTAGCATTGTTTATTAAATTGGAGGATAATTTTAAGAAAAAAAGACATACTGGCAATTTATTCATTCATAAACCAAGAGCCTCAGTGTCATGTGGAAGAACCATACACAGCCACAACCCCCTCTTCACACATGCCATTTACCAGCTTGGTCACCTGCTGCTGTGGGACGGCATCCCATTCTTCAATCAGCATTTGTCTTAAGTCAGTAAGTATAAAGTTTATAGCCAAGAGGCTGTTGGTAGCGGAACTCAGTGCAAGCTACCAGAATTGACAAAGACTCCTGGATAGGTGTCAAATCATTTTCAAACAAAAATTGTCCTAAGGTCCGGTTGCCACCGATTCAAGCCGGTTTGCCGTTGCGATGACCCGGATAACTGATAATTTGCACAGGCATATCTTCCATAACATTAACTTTGAGAGCTACACCTTGATGTTTTTACTTACAACTTAAGCAGTAAGTGTTTGTATCAACCCAATTTGTTAGCAAAATATCTCATGAACCAATGGATGAACCCTAAGGAAACTCCACCCATCCATCATCTTAACCTGCTTTTTCCTTTCAGGGTCACGGGGGGTTACTGGTGCCCATATC
>JAVKLF010000077.1:4477158-4490100 GCA_034783495.1 Millerichthys robustus | reverse complement strand
GTCTTCTTCTTTGATTTGGGTTTAGGGTGATAGAGGTCCTGCAGGACCCCTAGGACAACCTGGAGTTCGGGGTAAAGTGGTAAGAATATTTTTCACCTCATAATGAGGTTTAACATTACTGTTTACGATTTATTCTTGTTTTTTTGTTATTTGTTGAACTGTGATACTGTGTTGGTTCCAAGGGCCCCCAAGGACCACAAGGAGAGAAAGGAGGAACTGGAGAGCAAGGAGAGAGGGGTCAGAAAGGTCACAGAGGTTTTACAGGACTCCAGGGTCTACCAGGAATCACCGTAAGGAAAATGTTTTATGTTTCAGTCAAGACAAAGAGCGTTTAAAACAATTTTTCTTGATTTGGTTTTGTGGGCTGGAAAGATGTTCATAAAGATATTTTTTTCATTAAATGTGTTATATAGTTTACATTTCAAATGAAAAGTTTGTCATTTCCATGTTGGGAAGAACATGTTATTAGTTATTTTAAAATTTTGCAACACTATATATCATGCTGTATATTTGATTTGATGCAGTCTGAAGCCTATAAGGAAGGAGAGCCTTGTTCTAAATTTAAAAAAAGTGTTTTTAAAGTCATTGTGTAATGCTTGAACTCAGTAAGTATCTAAACTGAAGTACTCATACAAACTGTACTTGTACTCGAACTGGGACGCCCTCAGTTAGGACCAAACTGTTTCTGTACTCGACACCATAAAAGATTTATTATTAGCAAGAACTAAGGTTTGGTCTTGGTAGCCTAAAAGATTAATCTCTGTTTCAGGGAGCCACAGGAGACCCAGGAGATCGAGGAATAGTTGGACCAGCAGGACAGAGGGTAAACAAAACCACATAAGCAGACTGTATTAGAAGTGTGTATCAGTGTGATAAAACTCCATTTTGTTGCACCTACACAGGGACCTCCGGGTGTTGTGGGTCCCCCTGGGAAAGAAGGGAATGTTGGCCACCCTGGAGCAGCGGGTGCTCCTGGAAGCAGAGGAACCAGTGGAGACATCGGAGCTCAGGTGACACAGGAAAAGTCATGAGGATTTCTAATCTGCATGTGGTGAGAGCGTTAAAGCATATTCATTTTACCGTTAACAGGGTCCACCTGGAGAACCTGGACCCCCTGGTCCTCCAGGCTCCCCTGGACCTCCCACCACAGCTGCGGAGGAGCTCTTTTCGGTGGATTACGAGGGGAATGATGACGTACAGGGGGCTGTAGACAATGCAGATTACAACGCTGCCGAATATGACGCCGCTGCGGATCCTCCTCCTCCTCCAGAGTTCAACGAAGATGAAGCCCTGCCCAATAAGAACATCCTGCACGCTGGCACGGGTGTCCGAGCCACATTGAAGACCCTCAGCGGGCACCTCCAGGACCTTCGCAGTCCAGATGGCAGCAAGATGAACCCTGCGAAAACCTGCCAGGACATAAAGCAGTGCTACCCTCAGAAAAAGAGCGGTATGGTTCCCTTTTTGATTTAAAAAAAATAATATTCTCAAAGTTTTTACACATTCTAAAAAGATGATTTACTTGGGTCTTTGATACAGGGGAGTACTGGTTGGATCCCAACCAAGGAAGCACCAAAGATGCCATCAGAGTCTTCTGCAATATGGAAACTGGTGAAACCTGCATCTCTGCCAATCCAGCCAACATTCCCCGAAAAGCCTGGTGGACAAAATCCAGCCCCAGTCCCAACAAACCTGTTTGGTTTGGACCTGAAATGAATGGTGGAACCAAAGTAAATAAGATCTGTTTGCAAATTAATTATCTCAAAGCTTTTTTAAGATTTAAGTTGGCGATTAAAACATAAACAATCTAACTTCCTGTCGTAGTTTCGTTACGGCAATAAGGAGGAGCAGCCGAACGCGGTGGCGGTTCAGCTGAAGCTGCTGCAGCTTTTATCAAAACAGTCACACCAGAACATCACCTACCACTGCAAGAACAGCGTGGCTTACAGAGACCAGAACGGCAGCCTGAAGAAGGCTTTGGTCCTCCGAGGTGCCAACGGCCAAGAGCTCAGGGCTCAGGGCAACCCCAGGCTGAGATACACAGTCATCGAGGACAGCTGCTCTGTGAGTCTTTGATAAATCATCCAAATTAGATTTAAAATGATGTATTTTATGGTACTTTTAACTGGCTTTCTGCCCTTTCTCCAGACATCCAACGGAGAGTGGGGCAGGACGGTGATAGAGTACAGGACTCAAACTGCCACCAAGCTTCCGGTTGTGGACTTTGCACCCCTAGGCGTTGGGAAGGCTGATCAGGAGTTTGGTCTGGACATCGGCCCAGTGTGCTTTTCATAAAAACTCCGCAATGACATTTGTACTCCCTCCTTTCTTTCAATAAAAAAGGGAGTAGAACCAATATCGATGTTTCATTGCAGCCAAATAAGGCTGAACATGAAAGAGATTATTTTCATATCTAGAAGGTCTCCATGTGAACATGAAAACAGGAAGAGGTTTAGATGGAGACGACACAAACTGGAAGGGCAGCGTTTTAGGAATTTAAAAGCAGTGATGTTGTGAATAAAAGGGTGCAAACCTTGACTTTTTCCCAGTGTATGTACAGATAGAGGCCTAGGTGCCACATGAGATGATATAGTAATGACTGTCTCTTTATTTTAAAGGAATAAATGATAAAAAATTAAGCTTGAACCTAAATTATTATTGCCTTCCGTGCAAGAAATCTTTCAACGGAAAACCTTTTTGTTCCTTCAAAAAACTGTAAACGCAACGTATGATTGTAAATTGCTAAATATGTGTTCTTTGTTGACAATACATGTGGAATAAATGTCTCAATTTGAAACAATTCAGATTTTTTTTTTAGTTTTAAAATGAGTTCAGGAAAGTAATGTTCCTACGGTATGTGGGCTGGCTCGAATCTGAATCATAGGGTCCTTATCAACCTTGAGGTTTTTAAAGCACCTAAAGTTGATAAAACAAAAGTTTTATTTTGAAGTATTCATCACAAAATCTGACATTTTAAACCACAAAAGGACCTGAATGTCTGCTAAACCGTTGAGGAAATTGACAATTTGTTCATTTTGACCACAAGGGGGAGACAAAGCTGAAACATTACAGTTTAAGCTCGTTCAGTTAAAGAAAACAAAACCAAACTGCTGTTTGTAGGTTAGAAAAATGTCTTAAATTTAAAAAAATATAAGTCAACACAAATGTCCCCTTTGATTTCCCAAGATCTGCTTCATAACTGGTGTGTTTTATCTGCTGGCTTCCTTAGATTAACAAGTTTTACTAATTGGCTTTACTGTAGCCTAATGTATGTGAGTATTTTTGTACAGTGCCCCGAGACGACGAACATTGTGGCGTAGCTCTATATAAATAAAACTGAATTGAAATTTATTTTATAGTCGCGTGACCGAACAAAATGGAGAATAAAAATAAAAGAGAGTGAAAAAGTGAGAAAAAGAAGGCGTCCTTAGGAGAGGAAAAGGAGTCGGAGTTCAGGCAGCACATGTTTTTGGGTCGACCTTTGCTCTCCTGAAAGATGTGACGCTCTCACCGTTTCCTGCGGCCTGAGCGCGCGCCACGTCTGTCCAGGTGGTGGTCATTTTTAGCCGGAGTTTCTATTTTCATATCAACTCTGGAAAGATAAACTGTAAAAAGTGTGGCTCGTGAATTTTAATCTGCAGTTTTTTTACACAATTTGCTGCATTTTAATGATCTCAAAACAAAAATCTAAATTATTTTCTTCTTAGTATAAATATAGCTAAATGGGACGTATACATCTTCACAAAATTGAGCTTCTTTTTAGACATTACCCCAAATTGTTGGATAAATTTAACTTGGAAATCACACATAATGACAACTAAAACTGAGAAATCTGTATCATCTGAGATTCCTGACAAACTTGAAAAAAAAAACTCAGGCAATTATTAAAAGAAGGTGTAGATATGTGAATTAAACATCATGGCAGTTTAAAGGTAACTGACCTCCACAAATCAACGCTGTTATTGTTTAAATTAGACACGGACATGTAGGGGGTGTTGGCGCCTTTGGTCCTCCTTCAGAGGAGGAAATTGTGCCTTGTTGCCTGAGGAAACATGAAGATATCAAATTTCCCCTCGTTTGCATGAGTTTGTGCATTCCCATCCATGCAGAACTAACCAACTGTACATAGATTCAATTCTGAAAGTCCGGGATGCGTCTGCTTAATGTTATTTGTGAATGTTTTTACCCAAACGGGACCCGACCCGAGAGGACTTGGCAGCAACGCCCAGTGTCTCTTGTTCACGGAGAAGCCTCTGTGAGATTTCCCAGCTACTCCTTTTCCTTCCTGTGCACCCTGCAACCCCACCTCGCTGACGCCCCTCTACAAACACTCGAAGTGCTCATGGGACAGATCATGAGAAAAGATCAAACTGCGAGCCTGGATTATCCTCATGTTATCAAATTAACCTCCCCTCCTAAAAGATCCAATCTGTTGCATCAACAACGGGATAAACTCCTTATGTCTTAGCCTTATCTTTGTTTATTCTCGTGACATTTTGTCCTTCCTAAACTGAACCTGATCTTTCAGGAAAATCTGATCTGTTTGTTTCTGTACTTTCGTAAAGCTTCCATTCAGCTCTGAAAGTAAAAGTATGCAGTCTCATCAATGTGGTGTATCAGTCTGTGTGTGATCAATGCCATGTATTACATAAGTTTCACTTTTTGATCGGAATCACGAGAAAAAAAATTGATCTTTCCATGATATTCTAATTTTATAACCAGCACTTGTGTGTGTATATATATAATATACTTATTTTTCCTTTTAACTTTTCCCCAAAAGTCGAAATGTTAAATGCTGAAAAAAAGGCTTCGTAAAAGTCACAAGTCATATAAAAGTCATAAAAGGTGATTCAATTTGGATTAATATATTTAAACAATACATTTTTAGAAATGTATGTGATTAAAAGTTGCTCTGCTTCAGTTTAGGGACCGCGGATAAAACACGAAACAAGTTTTTATAAAGGCAGGTATTATTTTAAAGGCAATGATCAAGTTGTTTTATCTCAATTTTAGCTGAACTTCATACTAACAGGTTTTAGACAATTTATGCCAACTTGGGAAAATTTTGTGCAGCACAGAAGTTGTCTTCACTGAATATGTAGTAAAAAAAAAATCTACTGTAATGCTAACAATTAGACGCTCAACGGCCGACTTCTGAAAGCGGAGTAGTTGAAGCAAAATGCCACCGTTGTTGTCCAACCGCTTTTCTGCCTTAACAAACACGCCACAAACTTCTGACCAATCCCACAATGCACCGCGCACCCGTGAGAAAAAGTTCGGCCTGGGCTTTGTGTCGAGAAGGGACGGGCGAAGCTTCTCTGTGAACAAAATGATGCCGTTTTGTCACGCAACTGCGACAAGGAGAGCCGATTTCGCAGCTTCTGATGGAATATGTAGGGGCCTAGACTGAGGTAACTTTACGGAAGAAATGTAGTCACGTCTTTAATATTATTATTATCATCATAATTATTACTAATATTATTATTATCAAACGGGCAGAAATCAGTCAAACAAACTAGGTACACGTTATTGTTGACCAAATCCAAACAGAGGCGCATTAAAAGTTTTAAACAAAAACTTTCACGGTCAGTCTAGAGCTCAAACTCTTAGTTGGGGATGACTCTCAGCAACCACCACACCAAAATTTAGCTCAAAAATGACTATGTAGAAGTCATTTTCGGTGATAGCTAGGGCCGAGTCGCTAATCGTCTTAAATCAGATAGACTCCAAAAGCTTTCTGACAATTTTACAAAAATTAAGATATTTGGTTAACAGACAGATAATCACTGACGAAGACGTGGTTGCTTGCCTATTATAACAGAAGGGGATAATGAGAAATACTTTTCTCACACACACACACACAACCCGCACATATACACCCCTCCTCCACGGGCTAAAGCTGATCAAAGGGGAAATGGGCCACTTTAACTTCCCACCTTTTCCCAGATCCTGGGAGGAGTCTGTGCCTGCTGGCAGCCAGGAGAACAATGGCAGGAAACTGGGAGAGGAGCGAGGGAGTTCCTGTTGGCAGAACGATGATGAAGACGAGAGCGATGACATGCCTGGTTGAAGTGGAGGCCGGGCCCACCGGCCCGGGGAGAAGGAACTGGGCTGTTTAGAACTGGAATAAGAGCTTATTGTTTTGAGATGTTTTCAAGAGGCTCGCTCCAAGTGTTTGACATCTGGAGGGAGGGTCGTCTGGGATGTCCCGCTGTCAGAAACGAGCGCATACACAAAAGTGCTCGCAAAGCAATCCAACAGCGTCTATAGGTACATGTTTTTCTACTGACAGCTGCTTGAATGGAGCCAAAGTTAGCAGGGTAACCATGTATATTTGCATTAGCCATTATGGCTTTTTTTCCAGCCATATTTCAGGAACTCAGGGGCCTGTGGTTCTTTTGCTGCTGAACATCAGCTACTGTTGCCTGGTTCACTGGTGGAGCCACTTTTCACAGATAAGACCGACTTTACTTGGATTGTTTGCCATGACTGTAATGTTTTATTTTCCCAAGTTCAACTACACAACAGCAGCAAGCTACCAAGCAATAAGAAGCTAACATTAGCCACTATTAGCTCTGTTGTTTTGCCCTTTCATCTGCAGCAACACGCTGCTGGACAGTTTGTTACCATCTTTGGCACCTTTCCTTCAAGCCTGATGTCGTCCATTTAATAAAATAAAATAAATTTTGCACATTTTTGACATGATGATCCCAGCCTACATCGAGACAGCGCTCTGCTCAAAGCAAACACAACGAGGACTGGGGTAGAATAAGACCAGGTAAACTGTGACCGGGCCGGGCTGGGCCTTACAATGCAAATGACATTTGTTGCTTTGACCACATAAAACATGGAAATGAAGTTGCTGAGTTACAGCTCTTAGGTTCTAAGTTGGGTAAGTTTGACCAAATCTTGCACCAAAGAGTTTGATCACTCTGGCCGATTGGGCAAGTCAGCCACATGTGAACAGGCCTGGCATTACAATAAAGGGACTAATTTATTCTGTTGGGATTCAGGAGACTTTCAGCTCAATATTTGGATCAAAACTGTACACTTAAAAGAGTCACTTTGGATCAATACAGGAATTTTCTGTGTGGTCTGTTATCATCCTGTGAAGAACTGTTTATATCTTGGAGGAAGTAACCCCTTCGATTCACTGGCATAAAGTGTCCGACTTAGCTGTCACCACCATCAGAATTGTATCGTGATGAACACTAGGAGCTTTAGAACCAAAGTGGACAACAATAAACTCCTGTTAAGAAAAAAAGAATATCATTACCACCTGGATGGGCAGCTCAAAGATGACCTCAAGACACTTAAAGCTAAGGTTGGTCATTTTGGAGAGCTAGCAAGACGGGTGAAATTTTAAATAAGAAATGGATGTTTCTTTTTTTTAAAAATTAGAACAAAGTTTTTTCCATGAAGCTCATCAGAAGTGGACTACGAGGCCTGCAGGATAAATAATTTCAAATGAAGGCGGTGTTCTTCCTCACTATGACTCTGGAAGTAAATCTGCTGCATGACGTATTCTCACATTCGCGCTTGACGTCCCTCCTTAAACCACCAAAGCAGACGGCCGTGTTGACATCACGGTGTGATGAGCTGCTCCGATGATTCATGACCCTGCGGCGATTTTCAGAGGGCCGTGCAGGCGAGCGGGCAGACTTCCTGCCGTCCCACCCAGGCTCCGGGTCACATCCAAGCAGCCGGGCCACATCGCTCACCCCAAAACCCCTCTCACCCTCCTCCACACCCTCGAGTGCGGCCAAGAACTCATTCCATTGTTCTCAGGAGGGAGAGATCCCCATGCACAAGTAGCAAGAGCACACTGTGAGTCAAACGCTTAAGAAAATGTATGGCTATTGTTCCAACCAGAATGTTTCTAATGAACTGGAAATACTGAGAACTGTTGCTTTGGGCTTCCTTGAAAAGCAAATCATTTATGTTCCATTTAAATTAATTGTTTGGCTTAACACCACTAAGTAAGATAAAGATGAAGCTTCATGCATTCCCAACATACCAGCTCCGCTGCTAATGGGAAGTAAAAGCCCGCTGCATCTTGTGCATCAAAGTTTTTCTTTTTTCTAAGGATGCGCAAGACGTTTTGACAAATAGGAAACTGGGAGTTTCCCCAAACCATCGAACCAACCCAGGACTGATACTGTTTATCTGCCCCAAATGTCCTGCAAAATTTCAAATATTGAGGAAATGTAAAGCATTAAAAAGGCAAAATGTGGGCTTTTTATGCAGATACTGGTTACATGATTCAAATAAAGGGCCCAGCATACTCGATCCAAAGCCAAACAGTTGATTCCCCGTCACACGGAGGCGGGACTTTTAGTTTCGCACACACCTTTAATAGTTCACGGGACACAGAGTTTCCACTCTGATAGTGCCACTCTTTTCGGCAGATGGATTTTTCTGTGTACGACATCTGTGCTATCTCCATCCCAGAGCTTTTGGCTGTTTGACTACCAGTGTCTGGAAGAATCATATAGATGGATTTATTATTTTGGGGGGGATTTCCGTAAAATCTGTCAATTAGTTCATGAGAAATTTTGCTCTTCACGTTTGAGAAAACAAAACAAAAAAAAAGGAATTCCTCACACTTTGGGTGAAAATACATTTTTGCCTGTTTGTCAGTAATTTTTTAGAGCACCAATAACACACACGCACTCTCTATTGCTAGTCAACAACAGGAGTGGTACTTCCGGTTCGACAGGAGGCTGAGAGGAAAAGTTTATTTTTGTTTCTTTGTTGTTGTTTTTAAGTTGTTTTTTTAAAAGTTTTAAGTGCATCTTGTGAGAGAATGCAGGAATCAAAATAATGCAAATATTAATCGATTAGGGTATTAAAAATAGTTTTCTACTAATCTCGCAACCCACTAGAAACCACTTGGTGATTGATGCATTGTACACCTTTTACCTAAAATTGTGCATACTTGTGATCCAATCATGTCCTGGGCAGAGAACTTGACAACTTAAGAAATGTATTTAGGTTTATTTAAGTAAAAAAACAGATGGATAAAATAATACTTTTCACATTATCACAACGTGCTGATTATTTTGCTACATCTGCAGGATTATCGTACAGCAGGTGACCATCGTTGAATTCAGCCGTGTGGAAATGCCCTTGACAAATTCACAGAATTCCAACCCACTTCTGGAAACCCAGCGGTACAAAGAACATCAGCCAAATGTTTTAGGTTTCAGTAGAACCGAGCGGAAGCAGAGGCGGTAAACAAGTGTTAGTCATGAGGCCGAGGAAGTGTTTGCTACCAGCACACAAGAGCTGACAGATCAAGAGTTCAATGGCAAAGTATTCTTAGAAACAGGAAGCCAGCAATACATCCACCAGTCCAATTTCCATGGAGGTACGTTACAGCTCTTCGTCCGTCTTTGTCTAACAGATGATCTCACATTTGACTTTAGATTCAAATCTCTTCAGAGGAGCTCATGGTTGACACGATACCTGCAAAGAGCCCAAACCATCACTACCACTACTAGGTGTTTGTGTTGCTATGTTGTTAGGCTTCATCCAAACAGCACCCTGTGCATCACGGATAAATATCGTTACTTTTGTCCCATCGGTCTAAAGGCCATTGTTCTGAAAGTCTTGTGGTTCATTCAGATGAAACCTGACAAGCCCAAGTCATGTTGGCATGTAGTTTTTAGAAAATACATTGTTATCCTGCAGCCTTTCTAAACAAACCATATGTGTGTTGTTGTTTTTTTTAAGTGTCCCGTCATGACCTTTGACCTTTAACCTGCAAACTGAGGCGTCAAATTCTCTGACCTTTGGGGTGAATTTATTGCTACTCTTGTGAAGATTGGCAGCTGTCTTAAATGTTTCCACTTGCAGTTTTTCACATTTTGTGTACATAACACAGAATTGACAGTGAGTGTGCTGTCTTTTTCCTGTGACTGTATTTGATGGAAACCATTTTGCTTAAATTTCCACCTTTTACGTTTGCTTCCCACTCTAAGGGAAGGGCGTGCAACCAAACTATGCAGATAAAAGCAAATAAATGCGTACAACATTTAAGTGTCCTGAGTAAACTCACACGGGATGGGGAGAATTTACGGTTTAATGCAATGATGCTCCGAGCACCGTCCATAAACCACAAATACCAGACTCCTACGTGGACTGAGATCATGACTATGAAAGGCATGCAAGTAAATGTGGCTTTAAATGCCAAATGGTTGTGCATGGTGCACATGTGGTTTTGATCACCCTGTGTTCTGTTTATTTAACGAGAAAAAGTTGCATGTTAAGAGCTTCACTAGCTTTGAACTTGATGGATGATGCACTGCGAGGATGGATATAGCACTTTTCCTTTGGGACTTCCTAATTGTACCTGTTTGCATGCATTTATGCATTCTGGACAAGGAGCAGACAGCAACACGCCCTGCTTTGTCTGGAAACAATATTCATTGCAGTGGGAAACATTTTCTAAGGTCAGAGAAGGAAATTCCACCCTCAATTAAATATGTGGGAAAGAGAACGCACTCGTAGATTTTCTTCTATTCATCAGCGAGGAAATAAAAACGGAGCATGCCACAGAAATTCTACGTCAAATTGAATATGTTTAACTCAACAAACTTTTATTTACATTTTTACTTCAGTAGAAATAAACATAGTTTGAAGGTATTTTGAACATGTTACAAAAATTAAAAACATGACTCTGTGAAAAGCGATGGTGGAACACCCATTTTTAATGTGGAAGGTTTCAATCATTGCCTCATAAGTTCTCTTACTGTCAAGCATTTCTTGACTCAATAAACTGAGCAGTAAAACCAAATTAGTATTTTGTCACCGACATTTTAATCAAGCTGTTTTTGTTTAATAAAGCCAATAAAAAATATCAAAATTGTCCGTATAAACAGGAGAGCTTACACAAGCCTAAAGAATATTTTAACTATAGGGCACGTGGTATTCTTATTTCTTTACCGTCATATATTTAGTACCAGTCAAATTTACAGATCAGACATTCACAAACAATCTGAGTCAATGGAATGGAAGGCGGGTAGGAGCACGGCAGCCGTAACTGGCCCATTCTCAAAAGGGAAAGTGGAGTTGCATGCTTGAAAAGTCACACGATTGTGTTCTTTCATCACTACGTACATCGTCGGGTCACTACGTACTGCTTAATGTCAATATGTACGGACTTACGGCTCTACGTATGGCCTTATGGCACACCAGGTACAATCCTGCAGGACTGTATACAGCTTATGGCAGTTTGTACACCACGTTCGCTTTACGGCATTCTATGTACGACCTACGCCTAGGGGTGCAACAATACATTGATCCACATCGATATAGTGATTAAACGATTAATGGCGCAATTACATCAGGGCAAAACGAAAACATCGATCCAGATGGCAATCATGTGCTCGATGTCGATCGATGTTGTATAACCATTTACTGAATGATTGCATTAGATGGTGATACGATATTGCATCATATCGAGCATGGAATTGAATTGATTTAAAATCATATTGTGACGTTGTGCCATCAAGAAACATCCCCCAAAAAATCGATATAACGTATTGTGATGAAGCTGGTGATTTACACCCTTACTTACATCACTCATCGTCATTTTTACGACGTATTACTATAAAAACACATTTTAAGAAATACAATAACAGGGCACAATTGTTTTTTTGTAGACCTCTAGATTTGAAACGTAGCACAGCCAAACCATTCAGATATTCCTAAAAAGAATCTTGAAGTATTGCTTTTGAAATCCAGTGATATTAGAAATTACAAAAAGTAACTGAAACAGTCAATTTTATTAAAAATTTATTTATCAAGCAACTTATTTTACTTACTTTTTCAAAGACTGCAAATAAAACGTAGTCCACACTAAACTCAGCTTAGTTGCTTAGGACTTGATTTTGAAATACTTTTAAAAAATCACTGCCACAGAATTGTTTTAGAGTCATTATTGTAATAAGGAGTTTTCAGCGTGTTGTACAATATACACAAGTGGAAATAAACTGTACAAATTCGTATTATGAGACACAAATATGTACATAAATATGTATTTTCTTGCATCAATCATCTTTTCAGCATTTGGAATATTTCGATATAAAATAAAACATTGACCTTAACCTAACCCGTATTCTATTGTAACAGTTTGTTCATTCTCCCTCCCAGTTCTGAGGGTCATTAGGGCCTCTAATACTGAGGGCCTTTAGGTTATGTTCACACTGCGGTTCCTAATGCTCTATTTGTTGTGCAATCAGAGCTTATTAAATAATTATCTGACACGCTAATGAAGTGCCGTATTTACATTTGAACCTGCCTCTTGCCGACTAATGTGGCACAGCTTTGTACTTTTGGAACAAAACAGCATGCTGGTAAGACTAACTAATGTATCGATCCAGTAACTTTAGTATCGACACGGTGTGAGACCAATCTGCGGATTCTCAGTCATCCAGGACATGGAAAATTAGAAGAAAAAGAACAAAGCATCTAGACCTTTGTTCTGCATCTGAAGATGTGTGGAGTTACAAGATTCAAACTTCACAAAGTTGGTATCAATGCTCTAAATAATTGTATCGATCTGTGAACCCCCCACCTCACTTACGTAAATGTTAAAGGGAATGCAACACGAGCAAACTGCGTTTGCTTCGAGGAACATCAGACATGTATCAGACGGACTATCACATAGAAAGACCTGGGTCAGATTTGAAATAAAATCAGATTTCTCATGTTCAGACTGTCATGAAAAAAATGGATAAATGTCAGATAGGGGCGAAGAAAGTTGGATTTGGGTTGTATTTGTCTGCACTGCGAACAACAGAAGAAACTTATCTGTGTAAAATGTAAAGATCTATTCAGATGAGTAGCGTAGGGAAACATTTTCAAAATACAAACAAACAAACAAAAGAAACCTTAAAACATACTTCCTTTGATTGTCGTGTATGATTGATGATTTTT
>JAVKLF010000077.1:4465332-4477058 GCA_034783495.1 Millerichthys robustus | reverse complement strand
TGTCCGACATTTGGGTCAATTTGTCCAAAACATTTCCTGCAACATACAAGAGAAACTGTCCAAAATATCGGCTCGTGCTTCATTTTTTCATTCTTTAAAGCAATTTCACCATCGGCTGTTCTTTGAAATATTACAATTAAGCTAAAACAAAACAATAAAAAATAGTGTTGTAATTGCAGTCCCAAAAGAATGACCTTTGGTTCATCAAAAACACCTGAAGTTGTCTCCACATGATGCCAAAAGAAAAAGTGAATTCCTGGTGTTACAACCTTGTTAAGCTCATGGTGTCCTCATGTCCAACAACAAAAGCTTTGTCGTCCATTTACCAACTCATAAAAACGTCAGGATCCTAATGTTTTTGTCTTGGAGTTGGAAAATTTTGAAAGAGAAACGTTTGTTCCAAGGTTTCAGAACCAGTTTCTCAAATTCAAGAAAACTCTTTGGTGGGACAAGTAAAAAGAGTAAGAGCTGAACGTGGCCTTTATTTGAAAGGGCTGTCCGACCTGAATATGTCCGAATAGCTTTTGCCGTTGATGTGCTCGGTGTGGCTTTCGATGCTGTAGCAGCGGTGGACCTCGGTCAGCGAGGACGCCACGTAAGACGCAGAGGACCGGAAGAACTCGGGGTTGGCGAAAGTGCCGGCAAACTGCAACCGCTGTAGAGTCCATTGTCTTCTTAAAACGGTCTGAACCTGGGACGAAAAGAAAAGAGCATTTAGTTGGGGGAGAGGTTTTTTTTTTTTTAATCAACGGCAAGAAATTCTGACTTGAGTTGTATAAACGCTCTTCTCAATCATGGTTGACTTAAGCAGTGATCCAACACAATAATTTGAATAGTTGTGAAGCTATAATCGCACCAAACCTTTGCTGAATATCTGCAAAACTTGTTGTCAACAGTTAATTGGTTGTGGCATCTATCTTGAATTGGGAAACTTGAAACTCCAAATCTTATTCAGTTCCAGACAAATAAACACTCAGTGATTATTTCCTGAAAGTTTCATTAAAACCCATTCAGTGATTTATGACATATTAGCACAACTACGCAAAAATGGGTAAAAACAGTTTTATTCATTATTGCCTTTTGGTAGTGAATCATAAAGGAAAATGTGTATTTTGGTAAGGTAACATGGGTAACCAGAACATTTCATTTACACTTTTTTGTGAACTTGGAATAATTTATTGAGGTTAGGTCATTACTCACCTCTCCATTAAAGAAGCAGAATATTGTGGAAACCAAAAGACCCTATTAATAGAAAAAATAAATAGAAAATGTAAGCGTACAGGAAGACTAAAACCCCTTGGATTTTGCTTTGTATTTGTACCAACCTGGTAATGCATGAGGATGTTCATGATGTACAGGTGGATCTCAGCGAACCAGTGATCCTGGGGTTTGTACGCGAGCAGGACGTACTGGATGCCAAGCAGAGGTATGAGGATGAGGGTCGCCCTCACCGCCTTCATGTAGAGGCTGAACTCGGCCTGGTGGGTCACCCGCAGCTTGGTGATGAGAACTCGAACGATGTTCAGCAGGAAGAAGAAGTTCACCTGGAATTCAAAGGTGCGGATGGTAGATTTGCAGGTTCAAGACGTTTTGTACTGAGTTTGAAATATAATTTTCTGGTAATTGCTTTCAGAGATCCTTACCACCAATGCGGCACAAATTGGAGCGTGAATAATATACAGTAAGGAGGTAGCCGGACTGACCCAGCATCTGTAAACACATCAAATTATAAGCAAACATCGGCTTTAAACAAAGATATCAGTTAATGTTTAGAATATGTGGTGGAAATGACCCTCAGCTATCATTTTCATTCAATTTCATCAATTGGCTTCAGATATTGCGCTAACAAACAGACATAAACAAACCCAGGCAATTACATAATTGCTTATTTTTCATGGTAGTGGGCGATATGTGGTAAGGATCAATCCTAAAGACTCACTTGTCGTTGTAATAGCAAAGACGAGCTATTGAATATATTATCGCTGGCACCAGTGGAAAGCCTGTAAAAGGTTTATGACATTTGTAACACTCAGTAAAAGTGCAAGTTGTTTTTTTTTTCAATCTATTGTAGCCTGAACTTACCCCAGCCGAGCAGATAATACCAGGTGAGGTGCTGTTTTTCTGCAAACACGGCCACAACAATCAGAGTGTGCAGGTAGATGCCCTCGCAAAGCATCCAGAAGTAGTTACAGCTCATTATGTACATTTGGATGAACGCGAGAAGTTTACAGGCGTCCTGGAAATACAAAAAGCATAACAACGCAATCTTGGACGTCATTCTATGCAGTGACACAAACCGTATTAACTGTAAAGAACTATTACTCACAGAATCCTCCTTCTTTACAGAAAACCACACAATAGTAATCACCGAGTTTAGCACAAATGAGAGGAAAAGGTTTTTGTGAAGAGTTATCCTCTGGCAACTCAACGTCCTAAGAGGAATATGTAAAAAGACATGTTAGAAAATATTTCTGATACCTGCCGTTATGTTTGGGCCACAATTCAAAACACAACTTATTTAGAATTCTGATTTATTTTCTCAGAATTCTGTGGAAAAAAGTCAGAATTGTGAAAATAAACTTAGAATTCTGATGTGCTTCTCAAAATCCCGACTTAAATCTGAAAACTCCGACTTTTTTTCCTCAGAATTTTCAGATTCAAGTCACTTCAAGTGGCGCTTATTCTCTTCCACAGTAACTGCTTGTGTCTGAACCATAATCAATTTCACTTTGAATTCAGACGACTTACTTGAAATAGAAAAATATTCCTAATGAAATGAGGAGCGATATCAGGGACAGTCCATGACCAATCATGGTCAAGTACAGATGAGTCATCGCTGTCTGCTGAAAAAAAAACAACAACAAAATGTTACGTCATCAAAGCTGCTGCGGCTAAAGAAACGTCGTACTTTTTATCGGCTTCCTTCTTACCGTCCCATGCGACGTAACATTTGTTTGACAGCTCAGGTAATCTGTCCATGTCCTGTTGCTCTTCGGGTGTCGTCCCCACTCCCCGGTGTCGGTGCAGACTTTGGACGCCATTGCTGTTATAAAATGTACAATTAATGGCAAAAGAAAATGTCTGGAAAATAAAATAAATCACAACCACCTATGGGGATAAAAGCTGAGAAATAACTGACTTATAATTGACTTAGATTAGCATTGTTGTCAGAAACCATTAGCTTAGCATTTCATTGTTTCATTTTGATATATATTTAAATCTATTAATTTGCTTTGTCTTTTAAACTGACTGAATTACTGAATGTTCCTCAAAACTTTAAAACTGTGCAAATAGTTTCAGGTGGTTTGTGATAAAAAATATTATTTAATTATATATCACTTAAGTGTAACATCCGTAGACCCTCGAATATAAATCCGTACAAGAATTCAGTCATTTTAAGTTTCCTTTTTGTTTTTCCATCAGATTTTTTCCAACTTTTAGGTGTTATTTTTTTCATAGATGTCTCCCAATGTCTACAAGACTTATATAGTTTAAATGAGATCTTAACCTTGCGGGTCAAAATTATCATAGTAGCTCGGACAGTTCTGTTCTTTCACCCCAGCTTCAGCTTCGTCCCAGCACAGCCATCCATCCCACGTTGCATTGCACACAGACCCTGATTTAAACAAAGGAAACACAACTTGTAACGCGTTATCTCTACAGTGAATTTCCTTTTTTTTTTTTTTTTCAAAATAAAATGCAGCTCATTCTGTAAAATATTCGGGGGCTCGTCCGGGATTTGAAACTGGGATTTCTCGCATACATGAATGAAATAAATAAATAGAAAGAAATGAAGAAAAAGTAACTGAAGTTTCAAAGGCAGCTGCTTGTGATATGTACGTCTAAATATGCATTTTCACAGCGTGACAGCTCCATGTTTTCTCCACCTCTGCTCACCGAAGGCTTTTGTTTTGCGATGAGATTCTTTGGTAATCTTCTGGAAACACTGGAATTGGGCCTTGGCAATTTGGATCTTCATCCACTGAGGTTCACCTATATGAGTCAAGTGCTCCATGTTTCCAGTCTCAGACGATGCCACCAGCAGCAGCTGAGAAATTACAGGAAAAAAAAGCAAGGAAGAAAATGTCAGGGAATGTGTAATGAACTGTAAAACCAAACGGAGGAATTCCTGGGAATCGGCTTACAGCTAATTTCTTACTGATGGAAAGGTTTTACTGAATTGTCAAAAGAAAACAAATAAAGATTGGAAACAAACTGAAGGTCGTACAGATCCATTAAATAATCCGGTTCATTGGTACAAAAACATATACGGTTTAGAAATGTCAAAAATATGTATCCTGACAATGATTGCAATATTTGAACCTAATTGTTTCTAGATTGATCTAGAGTCTTGTTACTTTTACAAACAATAAAATCAAAACAATCTGTATGGAAAACTCTGAATTAGAAACTAGAAATGTCTGTAATATTTTCTTTTTGATTTATCAAACACTTAAACTTATAGGTTCAGGAACCAAAACTACTCGGCGTGAGTTAGATAATGATTGCAGTTTATTTTGTTTCATATTCAGTTTCATTTATTTTGAACTATTAGGAAGGTAAACCTGTTCATGGTGTTGATTTGCCATTAAAACTATGAGTTTCTGTATTTTTTATAGTTTGGGTACTCTTCAATACCGAGTACCAATAACAAGTATCAATACTGATTACTTACTGAGTTAGAACTTAAGTATTACTCAATGACTTTATTAACACATTTTATATTATTAAGAACAAGGTGGTTCTCCTTTGCTTTCCTTCTTTGGAGTATGGAAACTGGTATCGGTATTGGTATCGGTATCGGTTCCGGGTATTGGGACAAGTTATCTCAGTATGAATATTTGTAAAAAGGCTGGTACCATTATCTATGAGAAACCAGTAAAAATAATCCTTTTCACATTCCAGCAAAATATTTTTACATTAATCCTGAATACAAAAAATATGTAATTTTATGGAATCACATCAAATATTCTCATACTTTTATTGCTCAAACGTAAACATTTTTTAAAAAATGTATGTATATATACATAAATGTATACATATAGTAAGGTGAACGAATTTAGTTATAAGGTAAAAAAACAGGAAAATGAAAACATTATTGCTAAAACATTAAAGTTTTATTTTTGTTTTGCTGGGATGTAATGTGCTTCCATAGCATCAGGAACACTTTCTATGAAAATGAAACTAAAATCTATACTATGCAAGAAAATCCTTTTGAGGCTCAAAAGCATCAAACAATTCCCTAAAATGAAACAGAAATAAAAAGCAGTTTAATGATTTAATAGTAAGTACAAAAAAAAACAAAAACAAATTGAACTTCAACCTTATTGAGGGAGCAGAGTGCCAGGATGGACAGGAAGTTGTTCAGATCCATCTTCTTATGTTTTCTAAAAAGAAAGTCATAACACTTCAATATCTTTCAAATATCCACACGTCGTTTTTCATTTTGCATTACACGGAAGGAAACACAGATAAAGTAAAACCGCTGTTCAACCTATGTTTTTGTGAGATAGTTCCGCTTCATTCAGTTATTTTGATTTAATTCGCAGGAACAGGTAAACATTTCAGCACAGTGGAGAAAGGTTTTCCCCCACAGAGCTCGCTAATAAAAGCTTTTCCTGAGCAGCTGCTGAGTTAATCCAACATTTAATGCAATGACAGCAACTCCACGTGCCGTGCACCGTCAATCCCATTATATCCCACTTTTATTTTAGAAACTAATAAAAAATGTTGATTTTTGTGTGCTATTGCACGATGTAATTTGCACCATTTGTTTCCTTGCAACATTTCCCCAACTAATCAATCAGAGAAGATGGCAAATAATTCCGTATTTGAATTCTGACATCATGTAAACACAACAGAGAGTAGAACCTTTGTTTACAACATTTAAAGGTAAGTCTCCCCTTATTTTGGGGACGTCAGGGTCACAGATCTAGCCTCTGCTTCCTGCGCTCCCCACAGCTTCCTTCCTGCTCGCTGCTTAATGAATGCTAAGCAAGTTTAACCAAGGTTGAGCCAAAAACACATCAACAGGTTTGGCTTCCGTCCTTACCAACAACACCAAAATTAGATGCTTAAATTAACTGCGTGAACCCAGGGAGACCGCCTAAACCAAAGGTAAAATTATGGCCTTTAACCAAACTATAAATGTATTTCTATTTCATTTTTGAGCAGGCTATGTTGCGATGTATTAAAGTGGTTCTGATCGTGATGTTTTAGGCCTCTCTTAAGGTCTTTTAAAGGGGGAGGGGGGTGAATTTGGTTGCTATTTTACTCAAATTAGTCCAGCGCCTGACCATTCCCAGAGGAATGTATTTGTGGAGCCACTTCATGCTGACCTAAGATCCTTAATGGCATCAACAAAATACTAAACTCAAGGGATGAACCAGTGGTGACAAATAACAGAATCCTAGTTTAGATCTAATTTTAAATGGGATTAAATGGGCGTTTGGTCACCTGCAGTTGGTTAAAAAGAAGCGATTTGTTTCATTGTCTTTAGCTGAATCTACAAAAAATACCCCAATTTATGTGAAATTTTGCTGAGACTAATTCACGCATACAGATTATAGATTCGATCTAATACAACTAGAACAACTCACTCCAACTTTTCAAACTTGGAAATTCACACTTTGCAGTTTGAATGGAGAAAATTCATGGGTGTGAAACAAAGGCCCAGCATTCTGGAATGCATGTCGTTCGCCACAATTGTAAAGAAATCTCATTTAATGTTGAGAAATAGTGGAGAGTTTATGGTCAGATGTAAAAGAATTAGCATTGTGAAAGAATCTGTTAGAACTCAGAGTATGTTTGAAGGATGACTATCAACATCTCCCACAGCAAATTATTGCTCGGTATCTAAAAATTTAATTCAGTTGTAGCCAAATTTGTGTTTGTCGACGTTGATCAGCTGTGGCAGACACAGCCGTATCGAATAGGGTTGACTTTAAAAGGTACAGTAGCCCGTTGTCGACAGAATGAAAATGAGCTCAAATGTAGCCAAAGTCAAAAACATAAAGATATTTGAAGGGTTTGCAGAACTATTGTCCAAGATCTTATTATTGAAATGTTGTCAAGAAGTTTTGGCTGCTTTGGAAGTACAAAGGTCCTTTTTTCTAAAGTGAAGTTGCGTCATATTTTTTTTTGTCTAACTCAAACCAAAATTAGGAAAAAAGCCCCTCTAAACCAGTTGGTCTTCGACACTCTTTCAGCACACAAACATCCTAATTATTCAGTTATTTTATGAACTTTTCACAGTCTTTACGACGACAAAGAATTTACACACTTTACCATTAAAAGGGTTATTAGAAGCTTGTTGTTGTTAAGCGTGACCCACTTTAAGGTGTTTTGAACCCTAAACGGCTGTAAGAGACTAGTTTGTGTGTGAGGTTTTGTTTTTAATTAGTGCATCATTAGAAACAAAAGACAGATCTCCAGTTAGAGGAGCTTACCTCGGAAGAAGCTGGAAAAAAAACCCTACCCAGAGCAAAAAGTAATCCTTCAGTTTGCGATTTTAAGTCAGCCGAGAAAGTAAAACCAAGAGACTGGATGATTTCCTCAGTGTGTGTGCTTCTCACTGAGCTGATAAAACCCGACTGAGGCTGGACATGACATCACATGCCTGCCTTTTGTGGAGAAACATCCCAGGAGAGTAGTGATGAACACCCCAAAGCATCTGGTTAACAACTAACAGATGCTTTACTGTCTGTGGGGTGTAAATTATAAATATGTGAGAGAAAAAGAGTCTATAAATTATGTGACATATTTAAGATCAAATTAATCCTCCTAACACAATTTGTTATATAATCAAAATAGTTATCCATAGTTGGACACAACCAATGTACCAATATCAACTATATATATTTTTTATTCTTTAGAATACTATTGTGTTTATTTGTATTATAGTACTAATAATACCTAATTATACCTGATTGTAGAATTAATTGTAACCCTCTTGAATTTCCACAAAATAACAGTTTTTTTTAAAAAAGTTTCTATTTATGAGCAACAGCGCCATCTGTCGGCTAAATTCTGCCTAGCAACGGTCTAATTGTTACCCTAGCAACAGGATTCTATTGCCGTCTGTGATCAGGAAAGTCACGTCGGTTATTCGGCATAAACAGGTGACAGAAGACATAAGCAGGTAACTGCAGGCTAATTTTACGGACAACTATAAATGTCATTTTGTTTTGTTAAAGCAAGTAGAAGCTCATTGTTTTCTATTCATTGCTGTTGTTTAAACAAAGGTTCAATTCGGTGAAATGAGCTTCCGGTTTAAAAAGTAAAAAGAACCATACTGACATGACCTAGGTGATGTTTTAAAATCTACTTTAATTAAAAAGTGCAACACCTAGACTACATGTACTGAAAGCAGGTAATTTAAGTACAGTTAAGGTTTTCTTGAACCTTTTTATTATTATTATTATTTGTCGAAGTTCATTAAAGTATTATTTTATTGCTTCTATTGATCACCTGGCTGGACCACATTGGTCCAGTTCCAGGTCTAGGCAGACCCTGTTCAGACCTAAACAAAAATTATTCTTCAGTAGAAGCTGAATCTTGGAGAAAAAAAAGCAGTTTTGTAAAAAAATTGCTTGTAGAACTTTTTGGCAAAAGTCGCCACTTTGGAAAAAATCCAGTTCATAAACTAGAATACCTACACTGTTTAAAGTTGGACTAGATTATACTTTACTAAAAGACAATTCTTTAAAAACACAATTTGCGATTCAAAAAGTCTTTGTTCCACGAGGTCCAGGTTAAAAATGACATCACTTAAAATGTAAGTGTGCTGGATTTACACTAAACGAAGATTCTTTTAAATACAATTTGCAATCTGTAAAACCTTCCTTGTATGAAAAAGCAATCTCTGTTTTATTTTATTTTTTTTTATGTTTTCAGGGTTAGGATGTCGAGGAAAACTGTTTGGAGGAATACAGCCAGCGAAGTGGTCCGCTGCCACCAGGACCAGGCCCTCAGCACGACTATCTTACTGATCAGGTCGTTTGGCCCGACAGCGTTTCTGCTCAGAGAGGACGGAGAGGCCCGAGAAGTGAAGGTAAATCCCTCTGAAACCCTGGATTCACGCTCCTCACACAACACGGAGGGGAACAAACGACTAAAAACAACTCGTGGTGTTGTTTTTAGGTCTGCTTGGGCGACCCACATGAGTGCACCTGTTCTGTTTTCACCAGGGAGCGAGAGCCGTGCAAGCACATCTGCTGGTATCGGTCACTCACACACACATTTTGGTAGTATTTACCTTTTGTGTAGTTTCTTTACTAAAACTTTTTATGTCCAGGGTTTTACTGCGGAAATTCAGACTAACCAGAGATCACGAGTGTGAGTTGTATGATTTTTTTAAAAAGTTATTCATTCATTTTTATCCTTCACTTTTTAAAACTTTTTTTTTGTTATTCTTGCAGCTTTGCTGTGCATTTATTTAGTTAACACATAAAGACAACCTTTGCAGGAAAATAACTAGAACTGACTTGGAGTTAACGCAAAATGGCCTTTTAAATATAGAAAAATAAATCTAAATCTAAATCTAGACCCAGAAATGGTCTAAGTTTTACTAATAAAGGTGCCCTCTCTAAATTGTCAAAGTCTTTTAAAGCACGTTTATGTGAAAAATAAAAGGTGATTGATAGAAAAGAGCCAATAATCTTTAAATTTGGAGCAGAAGACGTTTATATTTGAGTAATTGCTTGTATAAATCAGTGGTTTCTAAACTTTTCATCATAAAACAGGGATGGGCAGACTGGTGGCCCACAGGTGACTTCATTGGTGGGACGGAAAAAAGTATAGATTTCTTTTTGTTTTTACTTTAAAAAAAAGCACTCAAAGCAGCTTTTAGATTCATTTCTAAAAATTACAAATATATATAAAAGTGTGTAAGTTTCTGACCCATCCTGAGTGTCCTGCTTCTGACACACGTGTTAAAAACATATCTGCATCAGATTCATTCCAGCGTGGACTTGTGGAGAGGCAGCTCCTGGAGCTGCTCCAGGGTTTACACCACGCCAAAGCCCACCGGACGGATCTCGATACCTCTGCTGCCTCTGGGACTGCAAAACAACTGGTGTCGGGTCCGGAGGCTGGAAGCGTCTGCCAGAAAGCGATCCAAGCCCAGGATGTGTGTCCAATCTGTCAGGAGGAGCTGCTGCAGAAAAAACAGCCCGTGTCTTACTGCAGGTGTGTCTCAGGATGACCAGAACATGACCCTGTGCAGAATTACTGGTCCCGCCTCTGCCCGTCCAGCTGCTGACCCAGAATGTCACATGTAATAAAATCATATCGAGACCTCCAGATTGCGACAGGAAATGACTTTTTATTCCCGAGGATTTTTGCTGACAGATTTCCTGCACTGACCCCGTTCTGTCCTCTTCCCCCTCAGGTTCGGCTGTGGAAACAGCGTCCACATCTCCTGCATGAAGGTGTGGGCGGACCACCGGACCGCCTCAGAGCAGCGGAAGATGGTGAGGTGTCCTCTGTGCAGGGAAGACTTCAGCTCTGTGAAGCTGCTCCAGGAGCAGGTGAAGAATGCAGCGAAGCTCTTCACTGCTGCTGAAAGAGAAAAACCAAACAAACACCTGGGGGCCGTTTGCCACAGCTGCCGGGTCTGCCCCATCTCTGGTACCTGTTTCAGGTAAGACCCCCGCAGACCCGGGTCATTGCAGACATCAGTCGACACAGAACACATGGAATGTCCTCTTCTTGAATTGTACATAAAAAAAACTTGAAACAGATCTTTCTTTTTTTAGTCAGCAAAATGTTGCATTCGTTTACGAGGGGAGGGAATTAATGCTGTACTGAAACCAGCCACAAGGGGGCGCTTGTCCTATGTAGCTGCAACTTCTGGCTTCCGATCTTTAGTAACAGCATAGCACGATAATTGTTATGCATCATTCATTCTGATTCAGTCTATTTTCATTTGGCAAACAAAAATCCGAAAATGGAAAAACGGGCACCAGAATAGAATTAGATTGTGATATTTCATTGGTAAAGTTTACGTGACCCAGAAATGATTCATGTAATGCCTGCAACGGTGGTGATGTGAGAAATTCAGTTTGCCGAATGAAAATAGAACGAATGACACCCAGATTGTTCTACAGTAAATGTTTGTTTTCTAGATGTACAGTCTGCGGTCACTTTTATCTGTGCGAGGACTGCGTTCAGAAAGGCTGCCACTCACAGCATCCACTTGCTTCTAGAGCCGTAAGTCATTTGGACTAAACTCACAGTTTCTACACTGAAAACATTACCATCTACTTTTCTTTTCACCAGTTAAGTCTCAGCATCGGATCACTCATCCGTAGGAGTTTAAAATAAGATGGTCCAGAAGGTTGTACAGTAAAAATGCGCATTTTTGCATCTAAAATATAGACAAGAAGAGCGAAGTGGATTCTTGAAGCGGAGCACCTGAGTGGCGATCAAAAAGGAGCAGCTTGTAAGCCACACTATGACAGGTAGGTTCTAATGACTTTCAGATGCCCCATCGTCATTGCTGCTAAATCTCCCTCCTCTCCTCGTCAGGATTGTTGCCAAACTTTTACCAAACAGAGTTTTGGAGCTTCTGCCCGCAGTCAGAGTGAGATCGGGATCGCGGCTTCTGAACGAGGGTCTGCAGTGTCGGATCTGTCTGCGAGGTTTCCGTTTGGGTCAGAATGTCCGAATGCTGCCCTGCCACCATAAGGTACAGCTGCTGACAGAGCGCCTGCACTCAGAAGCTC
>JAVKLF010000077.1:4453494-4463749 GCA_034783495.1 Millerichthys robustus | reverse complement strand
CAGGAAATTCCTTTTCTTTTAGAGTTCCCCTTTGATGTCACTTCCTGTTTCACTTTGGCTGAGCCAAGATCAAAAGAAAATATGCCAAATTATTCGAGAAAATTGTTAAATTCGTGTGTTATGCCAAATTTCTTAAATATAAAGATGTATTTCTTTACTGTTTGTATTTGAAGGATGTCACAAGCACTTCAAACGAAGAGCAATGTTTTTAGTTACGTTGATATTTATTTATTAAATACTAAAAAGTTAAAGTTTTGATTCAACTATAGAGCTGGGGAGGAAATAAATGAAAATATCCCTTTAAAGGAGGAGTCTTCAAAAGACGGGAGCTAAAATAGAGCTTGTGGTGACAATTTCTGCATTCATGTACAATTTAAGAATTTAACATTAAAGCATAAAAAGCTAATATAGCAGTTTAGACGAACATATATGGACTCTAACTATAGAAAACCCAAAGTTGGAGTAGTTACAGATGGCAGCACAACGCTCTTTAAGACAAAACAGTAAAATCAAACATTCAGACCCTTAAATAACGTTTCTTTGTCACTCAAAACATTCATTTTCATGCATGAAAAAACAACTATAGGCCTAAAATCTTAAATATCAGGTGTGAAAAAGGTCAGCTTTGTACATCGTTTGACTTCAAAATCCCGCTAGTTTAGTGTCTGAGTCAGTCACACGAAAAGCTCAAAGGTTTGAGGCAGTATGGTATTCAAACAGGGTGTGAACACTGAGAATTAGGAAAGCTTCTTGGTTCATTTACAGCAGGCAATTATGGTGAGGGTAGGTGCACTCGTGTCCATCCTGCAGGTTTTCCACTAATAACAGACAAAAACTTGTGTTGTTTTATGATTACAGGCAGTAAGAAGGCACCTCCTTTAATGCCAACAAGGGAGTAGTGAGATATTGTGTTCACGTGGACGTTTTGCTGCGGAGAATCTCGCTGGTGATCTTCAGATTTGAGCGAATGAGAGAACAAGGTGCACAAATGTGTGGAACAGCAGCTGCATTAAGGTGGTATCTCGCTAGGCTCCAAATGTTGGAGACCAGCTGGTGATCGGGATTCAAGGAGATCTGCGAACTCATTTGAAGGTTTGGTTTCTAAAGACAACAATTTAGTACCGTCTTTCTCTGTTTCAGTACCGGCAATGTAGTTAATACTGTTAAAAATACGGGTCTAGCAATCTTGAGACAGGTTGGAGATGCTTGAAAAGAAATTGGAGAAGGGTTTAAGATGTCCTCAACCACTGGATGAACATTTTGCAAGCAGATTTGCAGCACAAAGCAACAGCATCGCAAGCCTCTGCGGCTTCTATAAAGGTAATCGAGAATCCCTAAAAGCATTTCAAGATGCTTTAAAGTCTATATAACGAATGCCGTTTGCCAACTAGTTGGCAACAAGTGCAGCCAAGAGAGATACCACCTAGAAACGTTAATATGACACACAAACGATGTCTTCTGTTAGGTTTTCTTTGGCAGAGTTATACAATCACAGAATACCAACAGTGCCTTTGTGAACACAAACCAAATGATCTACGGGACTAACTTCTTTTTGTCAGAGATCTGCCCTCCCGAACGTGCTTTCTCTTTTCTGCCTTTCCTTTCTCCCTTACCTTCCTGAGTCGCCGAGGAGGTGGCGTTCCTCTCGACTCACTGTCCTCCTGAGCGCTGGACGTATCCATCCCGTCCTGTTCTTCGGGAATATTGGGAATAGCCCCACTGCTCCCATCTAAAATGTTCCTGAGGGAAGGGTCCTCCGGTGTGCAGGTGGCAGTGGTACCGCTCTCACTGCTGCTCAGGTCCTGCTCCTCGCCGTACCTCCCGGCTCGGCCGTGGTGTGGAAAGGAGGAGGCCCTGATCGAGGGCCTGTCGCGCTCCGACTCGCGGATGTTCTGTTGGGGCTCGTTCATGTCTACGCCGGAGTCCAGGCTGGTGTCGTTGCTGCTTGGCGGGCGGTGGCGGCTCTGCAGCTCAATGATGGAGTGCCGGACCTGAGCGGCTGGCTTCCCATCTAGAGAGACAAACCAAGCTCTGGGGTGAGAGGACAAGGACTTGCCCCGGGTCAGCTCCAGTAAGGTGCGCTCAGAAATACCCTGCAGCTCACTGGTGTGCCCGCTGCCGAAGGCCTCCATACCGGCTGCCTCGTTGAGAGTCCCAGGCACAGAGACGGAGGATTCAAGGAGGTTACTGTAGCGTCCCCACACACCAGCGTTCGGACCCGGTCCTGGTGGTGGAGTCTCCAGAGGTTGGGGGTCGTCCTGATTGCTCTGCTGGGGGCTGCTTCCACCCTGGGAGTGGTGGTGAGGGACTTTGGGCAGCGTCTGGGTGTAATTGTCTTTACTGGCAGGTTCTGAACGAGCGTCGTACTCCACCCCGTTTCTGGGGAAAGTGTTGGACTTGCATCCCGGGAGCTGCGAATCCTGAGCACCGAACAGCTCCGGAGCTTGAATAATCGCCACCGGCTGGTTGTAGATGTGCACCAGCTTATCCTGAAAGAAGTTCTCAGTGTTCATATTGGCCCGACTCTGCTCGGCCTTCTCTCGTATCCGAGCCACCTCCTCACTGTTGATGTAGTGAGGTGGGTGCTGCGATCCCTTCATCCGATCTGCGGTGACGTTCTCGTAAGGAGGAGCTGCGTTAAGACTCCCCGGATCCTCCACATAGATGTTGTAGCTGGCTTTGTGTCTGGGCGTGGACGGTTCGCAGGAGACGCTGCAGGAAGCGAGGCCGTCCCCTGATCGGAACAGCAACCCCTCCTCCATGTGGGTCGAAGTGGTTTGGTCTTTTTTCACCACCGTCAGTTTGGAGAAGCGTGCACGCCGCCTCCTGGGCTCTCTGTAGGAACCTCTAGACATGGAAACGTTAACACCTGGTCAACAGTCGATGGAGATGGGTGCTAGAACGTTTGGTTTTCATAATATTTTATAATATTTAACTTTATCTAGAAACAGTTTTCCTACCGAAATACTCTGGGATTTCTACAATTCCCCCCAAAACATGATTCTTTTGGCATGCTAGTGCTATTTCTTTCTTTTGCTACTTTTACATGTTGAACAAGCGTCTTGATTATTTTTTGCTTTTAGCTTGCAGTTTCCTACTCCTAGCTTTAAATTAGATTTTAGATTTAGCCAACCCTTTCAGTGTTTAATTAGAGCGTTGCTATTTTTAGCTTTTACCTAGCATTACCTAGCTTTTTTTAGCTCAGTTCTAGCTTCTTCAGAAGCATTCAGCATTCTGTTATAAAGAATAGTTTTCTTACCCGCAGTGACATAAAAGCAACGACAGGAACCCGATCACGACAACAAGAGTTCCTCCCAGTA
Source organism: Millerichthys robustus (assembly GCA_034783495.1). NCBI lineage: Eukaryota > Metazoa > Chordata > Actinopteri > Cyprinodontiformes > Rivulidae > Millerichthys > Millerichthys robustus. The sequence goes on along the minus strand of JAVKLF010000077.1, from coordinate 4,460,429 downwards.
TTCCCATTAGAAGGTAGGTGTGGTAAGAGATGAAATCCATTGAGCCGGCATGTCCAGGATAATCTGAAAAGTAAAATGCTTGCGGTATGTCTCAGTGATGCACAAACAGCATTCATACAGTTTTACTTAGGGCAGATGAGGTACCTTTGGATGAAGGATGCGGAGCAGCGATCCAGTATCCCAGATGGGAGGCAGTGTAAGTCCAAACCAGCTCATCACTGACTGTTTTAACTATTCCCAGCCCATGATTCTCCCAGGCACCTTTAGAGAACATCCGTTCATATATTCTACTATCTGTTCATATATACACTGTAAGTATGTCTCGGTCTTTGATATAAGATCTGAGTTTTATTCCTACCCGTTTTCATATTGAAGGCCCAGGCCGGTACTGTATCGGAGACCCTTAGGTGTGTGTTGTGTCCCAGTGGTAGGCTAATCTGGATCGGCCCTCGGACCTGGAGCTCCTCACCACCAGAGTACAGCAGGACGTTGACAGCTGCTACTGCCTTCAGCTCGATGCTCCTGAGCACTGCCACAGAACCAAGAGTATAAACAGTAAGACACGTTCACTGCACACTTTAGCTTTAATCTACTATTAGCTATGATGGAGCTCATGTTAACTTTTTTAAATTATTTTTTTTACTCAATCAGACTTATAAGTACATTCTGATCTCAAGCTCATAATTGAGAACAATTTAAGAAAAAAAAAACATAACAAGAGTCCAGTTTCAAAAAAGCTTTTCTAGACATCTTTTGCTGCCATCCAAAACAGCAAGGTGCATTTAAAGAAACTTTTTCTCCTGCAAAGATGTTCTTTCTTAAATAAACAGTATCAGTCCTCTTGATGCATTAAAACTAAAGTTGTTCTCAAACTGAGTACGAGTACTTCAGTTTGGGTACTCGCCGATGTCGAGTACTTACTGAGTTAGAACCTACGTTTTTTTTCAGGATAAAATAAAATGACACTGATGAGGAAACCTCAAGTCAATCCTTAATGAAACCCACCTGATTTGCTGCTGATAATGCCGGGGGTGCAGTTAGCACAGTCCTCCGCCAGGTGGTGCTGTGGCACGGTCAGGTACGCCATCAGTGACGAGACGTTGCTTTTATCGGCGATAGTGAGGAGGTTCTTGGGGAACTTGACTTTTGGTTGGGATGAGCTGTCTGTGTGATGCGAGTCCAGACATGCACGACATTGTTCAAGCTTTAATCGAAGAGGAAATTAATGCTAAACACCTAAAAACGTTGTTTTTAATGGCAGTAAACCTACCAGGTAACTTCCCGGTGATGAGAACAGAGTCTTCAAACAGCCAGATGTTGCCTTGGCTGTGAGGGAGCAGCAGCATTGTCACAGCAGAGAAAACTGCAGGACGACAAATGAAATGTGTGTGTAATATGCATATATAAAAGTCCTGAAATGTTGTTGTGCCGCCCCAAACTTAACAATGATCCCATCATCTGTCCACTTCTTTACAAACATCCTGGAGACGCCCGCTGCTGTCAAACTGTTACGTTTGGTGTTTTTCACAGATTCAACTAAAGAAATTAAAATGCATCTCTGTGTGATTGATAGCAAAGATTCAATTCAAAATTGTTTGGACAACATACAGGTCTGTGAAGTCACCAGTAGAGGGCGCCATCATTGCCAAGGCTCCTATTGGGTCTCTTGTCTGATTCAGCAGCACAAAAGGGAGGCGTCTGTAAAATTGGGAGCAACAAAGCACCTCCATCCTCCGTGAAAACCAGCACCTCCCTGCTGTCATATTCAGAGCCAGTGGAGGGGCAACACAATGAGGCCCCCCTTTTGTCACAGCAACATCCAGACCCCCCACCCCCCTCCTCCTGACCAGGACAAAGACAGTTCATCTACATCTTCTGCAGGAAGCGGCGAGACAAGTTGCATTCATTAATCTGTAATGATCGTGAATAATTCAGCTGGGAGTTTACTTTAAATAAACTCTGACCATTAAGGTCCGGTTTCCCCCACTTACTGGGTCTCTTGGTGGTGCTCCAGGGCATGGGAGTGGGCACGAAGCCTTCTTTGTGGCCCAGCAGGGTCAGGCTGAGGCCCGGGCCGTACGCGACCCAGAGCAGAACCTCCCCGCTCTGCCCCGTCTGGGACGAACCCCTCAAGGTGTGGTTGACGTAGACGTCCACCGAGGCCCCCGCCAGAGGCTGACGGGTCACCAGATCTCGCAGCAGCACCTTCAGGGCAAACTGGGGCTCTGAAGAAGAAGAAAAAAGAGGGGAGTGGGGGGAAAATGAATATGTGCCACATCTGAGCTGCACATGTGACTCTGCAGGCAGCTGCGTCGGGCAACCTTTATCTGCTGATGAAAAAGTGATGAGGCAAGCACAGCTGAGCTGCTGGGAGGATGGAAAATTACTTGAAAAGCAAATGACAGCAGAGAGGAGCAACAGCAGCTGGGTCTGAATAACAAATCTGACTTTAAAACGGGATGAGCTGCACAGGATCAGCTTTTCAATCCTGGGGCCTCCAAAACCTTAGAGTGTAAACACCAAAGAACAACAATCAATAAGGTCAATTCTCAGGCTAAAACATCAGCACTTTTAATCGTTATTTATTAATTATTACGGTATATAAACAGAACCGTCACTGTGAAGCAGCTCATTTCCATTTTCTACAACAATAAGTGAGCGAAGCGGGCTTTCTTTGTGTTTACCTGCAGTCAGAGCCGATGGAGTCAGGAACCTCCCCGGACCGGATATCACGTCTCCGACCGCGGCTGTCGGGCCATTGTCCCCGGCCGAGGAGGAGGCCAGGCCTCTGTCCTCCCCCGCCGCTCCCACCGACCCATCCAGGCCGGAGATCAGCAGCGACGAAGGCAGGAAGAGGAGCAGCAGCAGCGGCGGCGGCAGGTAGCGATCAGCGGCGGGCATGTCGGGAGGGGCGGCAGGCTTACAGACATAACGAGGCCCGAGGAAAGAGCTCGAGGACCCAGCTGTGTGTTTGTCCACGTCACGAGGGTCTCTTCCCGCTCGTCGGGACCTTGTGGTCGTGGGAGCGGGACGGAGGGGAAGGAACCCACCCCTCCAACTCCGAGCAGGAAAATAAAAAAGATGCGCTGGTACTGAGGCTGGGCGTGTGGCCGAAGATCGTTTATTACGAGAAGATGTCTCACTCTGAATACAGCACCAAGCGCAATTGAACGCGAATACTTGTAACAAAAGGACAAATAATCAGAAAATGTATTATTTAATTTAGCACGATTAAGAATTTTGATTACATATTTGAAAAAGAAACCGTTCCTCCTGGCTCTCTTGTGATAAAACAGAGTGAGACATCTTTTTCACCCCATCTTTGGTGAGCTGGAAGACGCTCACATCACTGATGTCTGATTCCAGGTTTCCTCCTGTGGACTCACGCTCCAGTTTACAAATGACATGTTTATGATCATTTGAATGCACTTTTTTAATCAATTATGAAAAAGGAAATTGAAATGATATTAATGAAGATATTAAAATGATTCCAATTTTATTATTTTGTAACCCTTGAAAATTCCCGAGACTTGTGACCTCAACTGTCATTGAAGTAGCTATTCAAACGTTCTTAATGTTTCTTTTTATTTAAGTCATTTATTATAAAACGATAAAGAATAATATAACAAAATATAAAATATATAGCATTGTAAAAAAAAACGAAATACTTTACAATATATAGGAAAACAAAAGGAAAGCAGCAGAAGGGTTTGGTAAAAGACTTTCTGAGCACCACAAGAAATTGAACTCTCAACCTCTAGAACCAGACTCAGAGTTTCTTCAACTTGAGCCATCCAAACCGGACACTTCAACTTTTGAAATGACTTATGGCTGTCAAACTTGATCTTCAAGTTCAGATGATGCTGAACAAAGACTTCAGCGTTATTTTAGGACATTTCTCAGTCTTTCATTTTAAATTAAAGACTTGTTGTTGCAAGAGTTGAGCCTTCAGCCAGCGAGTCTCCAACTGTCCACCTTTCAGTCAGAGCAGGCATGACCCATAAGGAGAGGTGGTGTTCTTCCACACAAAGTAGTTCCTCCTAATAAACAATGATTAGCAATTTAGCAACTGCTTATTTACTTAGCTTGCTGTGTATTGTTTTGTTGTGTGTGTTGTTGTAATTTATTCTCAGTTTTTAACTTATTTCACAGGCTCAGGCTCATTGTACTAATTAGTACCACCTGCTGGCAATAATCGGAACAGATAGCTCCTCCAAAACACAGTCTCGGTCTTGGGGTTAAAATACGCCCCCCTACGGAACCGTTCTGCTGGTTTTAGCGCGTTGATATGAATACTAGACCTCATCAGCAGGAGGAGCTGCAGTAAAACCTGCTGTGTCCAACAGAGGAGATACTCTGCTTAAAAGAATCCATTGGAGCAGATAAAGTGGACCTCAGCAGATCGTAGAAAACTGAGGAGGACAGAGAAGAAATGAAAACCGGGACTTCTTCATTGAAATGTTAGGACTGGCTAACAGAAACTGAATATCTGCCACACTAATGTTGATGCTTAGGAGTTGCTTCTATTTATCCAGACACTTCTATCAGGAATTTTATACAAGAACAGAGTTTTTACTTTCTCTGCAACCCAGTAATTGCTTTTTTAAGTGTTATTTTAAATGCATTACTGTTATATTTGTGTCTCTTGAGGTTGTGAATCTTGTATCAGGTTGACTCCAACAGGTAACCAGTTGTACATCCAATGATTACTTTGATTAGTTCATGAGGTATTTTGCTGACAGACAGGCAATTACGTTTTACAATTGCTTCGTTTTGTAGGTATAAATACACACACAAAAGAATGCACCAGTACAAGACAGTTGGAATTTTGTTTTTATCTCATTAACAGAACAGAAAGGACAATATTAGCAGATTTATGAGGTCAAATGAGGTAAACGATCAAACCATATTTATAATGAGGTAAAAGTAACAACATGTCCAAACTGCTCTCCCTTTATTATAAACTGCTATTCATGCACTTGCATTCACTTATCGTCAGACATTTATGTATTTTCAACAAACAAAAAGGTCAAATATCTCTGAAGGCGTGTTTTTCATAATCTTTTTGGTATTTAAAGGCGATTTTCTCACGCAGACTAAAGTAAATGTACATAAATGTGTGTGTGTTACTGTGAATTGCTCGGTGAAAGCTTGTTGTTTGGAGGATTACGAAAACATTGCACAATGAAAAATAAAACTTGTCAGAGTGAGTAACACCCAGTATGTTCCCTGTAAGTACTAGGTACTTTTGGTACAAACCCAGACCAGTACCTATAAGTTCTCTGAGTGAGTAAAAATAAATACCCTCTAAGTATTATGTATGTACCCTCTAGATTCCAGGTACATACCTTGTAAGTACCATGAAAGTACCTGGTAATGACCATGTACATACTTAGTACTTTTTAACAGTTTTTTATTCTAAACAAAAACATGTTTTTTTCTGCTTTGGTCTCTAATTGGCTGATCAGAAGCTTAGCAGAATATGTGCAAAATGTAAAAAGGAACTTCACATAATAATAATAATAAAAAATAACTAGAGATCAGAACATCTGTAGTACTGCGTTTATAGCGTAAAGAACATCCGATTGGCTGATCAGTGTCTCACCATAAACACATATGATCCACGTAACACTTAAAGAAGCCTAAGCTTGATACAGTTTTGGAATTTGATGCAATATTTAAAAACAGACATTGTTTAGTTTTTGGGATCGTCGTCTGTAAAGGATTATATTCACTTATTAAAACTGGGTTAATTAAGTTATGTTACTGATTCTCTTCGACATGTTTCAGTTCTTTGCTCCAACATTATTATATTATATATAATCTCTGCTTTAAAAAGATGAATCAGCCTCGACCATTTAGGAACAAATACATCACTGAACTACGACTGTATGTTTAGGTCATAAACTAAATATCAGACATGAACCAATGATCTCAATACACTACACCAAGAATGAAAACGATGAGAAGTTATCGGAAATAAAGCATAAAAGTCTTTGCTAATTGATTCCATTAGTATTTACACTACATTCGTTTGTCTGACTCCGTCTTTCGTGAAGGCCTACCATTGGTGTGGCAAAAGGAGGAGGCGGGGCTTGTGGTTCCAGGTGAGGTGATGTGGACATGCAGCAAGACGATTACAATCTGAAAGAAAAAAAAAAAAGAAGTGTTTTAACGATTCACAACATGAGCAGCTTATGAAGCTGCTTTCTTGTATTTATTATTAATACGTCCTACGTTTAACTAGAGCTGGGAAAACAAACTGATGAGCTGTGATTTAGTCATGTTGCAGTAAAAGTTTATTTAAAACTGCTTCATGACATATTGTCCTAACATATAAACACATACACAAACAGGCAACAACTTTATCACCTGCCTTTTGGCTTCATTAATCGGCCAACCAATCAATAGGTCTACTTTTAACATGGATTTTTTAAAAAGCAGTTTTCTGTATCTCAAAAAGAGAAATGCACCGGAGCACATAATGAGATGATTTTACTGGCAGGGCTTCTTGTTACGGTTTCAGTTGCTGTGGGTGGAGATGCATCCGGCTCTGACGGAGCTGATGATGGGGGACGACAGTGGGTGGTGGCCCGGTCTGATCGGCTTTGCTGAAACAGGGAAAAACCAAAACAACATTTGCATAATGACTGAATGTTTTTAACTGTCACATTTTGTTTGTCCAACTGGATGAAGGTGAGCTCTAACAGCATTCACTCTGTGGGATTTTCTGTGGGAACTTGTGCCCATCGAGCATTAACCCAAAGTCGCTCGATGGAGTCAGTCAAGTTCTTTCACACTGATTTCGTTAAACCACGACTTTATAGTCCTTGCTTTGTGCACCATAATCTGTATTGTCTAACACCAAGAATTATCTCACAATGGTCACTTTTAAACAGCAGCTTCCACACAAATCTAGGCTCACTGGGAAAAAA
>JAVKLF010000077.1:4257657-4267991 GCA_034783495.1 Millerichthys robustus | reverse complement strand
GGGTGTATTTTCATTTAATACCACGATAAAAGTAGTGAGTATTAATACAGTAAAGGTAGTGCTGAGAGTACAATAAGGAGATTTCCAAAGACACCTATGTATTTTAAAAGCCCAGTTGCTTCGATTACTGAATACATAAACATCAAAACTAAACAATTGTGCTCAAATTTGAGTTAAAGCAAGCTTTGTTTATCATTTTATCAGACGGGAACACAGTGGCGATGGACGGGTTGACAGAAGGGATCAGGCAGGAGTCTACGTGGACTACGATGTTTGCAGACAACATCTGTAGTGAGAGTAGGGAGCACCTGGAAGAGAGCCTGTAGAGCTAGAGGTCTGCTCTGGACAGAAGAGGAATGAAAGTTAAAAACGAGACAGAATCAACGTGTGGTAATGAGAGGGAGCTGATCAGGTGTAAAAGTGTTGATGGTGGATTAGTTTAAGGACCTGTGTCAACATAATACAGTCTGTCTTGTTCTGTCCATTTCACGTCAATGAGGGTGGCAAAAAGAACAAAGTTGTAGTGACAGAGAATATAGTTTTGCAAGGTGTTCACAAGAAGATAAGTAGTGGATTGAAAACGTCACCAATTGTCTGCATCAGTTGTAGTCAATCTTTGTAGTACAATCTTTAAGATACTGTGTGTAACCCTGAGTTGCTTTGTCTTAGTGTAGAATACTTTAATACTTTAGTTCCTTAAGGCTCTTGTCATACTATACATTTTAGACAACTTATGCCGACACGCTGAAGGTCGCTCCAATCTGAGGATTGCAATACACTAATGTTGTGCCAACACTTTGTATTAGTAAAAAGTACTGTCAAATGCCGGTATAAGTTATGTGTATGCCAGAGACAAATGATGAACAAGTTACTCATAGGTTATATATCTGTTCAACATGTTATCAATGCAGTAAAAAAGAGCTTCCTATTGATTTTTTTAATTTCATCTTCAGCATCTGCTAGCATGTTGGACAAAGTTTTTATATATTGTTCCGTACAAGTTGTCTATCATTAGTCATCGTATGGCAGGGCCGTTAGTATCAATATTACCTACAGCGACGACATGTTTTCCACAGGATTTACTATTCGTACTGCACCAAGTTCAATGTGCAACAACGCCAAAGACAAACACTCGAGCTGCAAACAACAGAAACGACTTTTGAAAGATGTTCTGCGAATGTGTTTTGTCTGGCATGATGAGGACAAGAGCTGCAGCGAGAGCTCTGTGAATGTCAGCGGACGCCTGCCTCCAACTTCCCATGAAGAAAACGATAAGCAGGGAGCCGGTGGAGACACTCGGCCGGCGCAGTACATTGTGATAATGACATTTGGGGAGGGATAGTGTTGCAAAGCTGTTAAGCTCTTTCATTGCACCAAGAAGATTAGTCGACGAGATGGGGCTGAATGACAGCGAAGGTAGCGTCCCCAGCCGTCGCCTGCCGAGGACTTGGCATGCAGAGGTCCGTTAAAAGCCAAGCGCTCACTTTACACTGAGGACCAATTGTCCTTCACTAGCAAAGTATTGTAAACCCCCACAAAGCAAGGGCATTCTGTTGTTTGTGTCTCTTTCATGTGGCGCTTGACGTTGCTGGATTTACCGCCGATTTCTATATCTGTGCCTGTTTTTTTACCTTTTCATTTGCTCCTCTGTTGTGGATGACTTCAACTGAGTTTGATGTTTTTCCAATCCATATGTTTTGCACTCTCACAGCTGTGCCGTGAGGCTGTACTAAGTTTATCTACCCACCCAACCCACTTTGAAACCCCCAGCTGGTTGCAAACTTGCCACATTAGGCCTTGTTTGGCCGTACCAGAGCGAAAAGCAGCAACTCTGGACAGCTTGTCCTATTATCTGGGACACTGTCCTGCCATGCCTTTAACTCTTTGTCATGTTGCCTATTATAAGCCTTGGGGGAACAGAGGAGCCGCCTGCCTGCATCCTAAAGTGTTTGTGTGTACACATAGATGTTTGTTTCCCTGCAGGCCTCTGGAAACACTTTGTCCATCTCTTGATGTTATGCCTCGGCCTTTTCTCCCTCCGCCCACGCAGAAGTCATTTTTATTTATTATCTCCTCTGACAGCAGAGGGAATGATGGCGAGTTCTGAGAAAGTGTTTTGTCAGTTCTTAAGTGTCTGACAATCTGAATCAAGTTTAGCATGGGAAGAACAAGAGGGCATCCTTTTTAAATTTTTTTTATTTTTTACTGATTGAAGGATGGAAAAAAGCCACAGACGGATGGAAATGACAGAAAGGAAAGCTGAATCCACCAGTGGCTCCTTTCTGTCACAGAGAAAGCCCAGTGCTGAGGCAATGGGCGGCGAGGTGAGCCTCTCGAGCTGACCTCCACCATCAGACTGTGTTGAAAAGAATGCAGGGTACTGAAACGCGCAGGCTGCCAATTTGTGACAGGACAGTCATCTCAAGAGGACATCACTCTCAGACATGGCAACTCCTGGCCTGTCATCTACTTCCTTCTCTTTGTCCCGTGCATGCAGTCCCTGGATAAGAGCTTTGCGGCTTAGCAGCTCAACTAATGCTTTAACATTTCAGTTTCTAAGTCAAGTACCCATCGTCCTGCCAGATATTTGCCCTTTTCATAATTTTCTCGGAGGTTTAAGAAAGAAAATGTGGCACACAAAACAATGGAACAAAATTAAGACTGCGGATTGTTGGGCTTGTTTGATTCGTTCAAACCTCTTTCAGTCCCAAACTCTGAGTCTTAAAGGTGGTTGTGTTAGTTTGTATTGAGGACACACTTGGCGGTAGGGACACATCTGTCCAGGGCGATGTTTGGCCGTGGCCTCGGCCTAAATTCCCAGGTGTGAGCTCACACTGAGGTTGAGGCCCTGAGCACCGTCAGGACTCTGCGGTGGACATCTTCAAATCAGCATGTTGCTTTGAATGCAGATCAGGTCAGATCAGGGTGTTCTGGGAGCCTTTGTAATGCAGTCTGCTCTTAATGTATTTCAGTTGCAGGATCATTGTCATTTAGTGTAGAAAAAGTGTATCAAAACTTGTAGGTTTTGTAGAATGCTGATTTATCTTTTCGTATTTATTGCAATCTAACTACATCTGCATGCTTTGTGCAATATTAGTCATTCATATAGCAGAACAGGCGTTATGGGTATTGTGACTTGGTTATTAACCTTTTTATAGCAAACAGGCTTAAATCAGAGGCAAACGGACTTTAGCTCAATTATTTCTGAAAACTTTTCGACACTTATCCAGGAGTCACTTTTGGTACATTTTTATACTTTTCAATATATTCAAATTTTGTTACGAAACATTTTCATACATACAGATTTACCAAATCACTTCATAAAACATTGATCTCTTTCAAACCTGTATTAACCTTTGTGCTCCGTATTTGTTCTATTTCACATACCTTCTAGCTTTTAGCTAGTTTTATGCTTCCTTTAGCCTCTAGCTAGCCTTTAGAAAGTTTGGTTAGCCTTTTTCTTAATTTAGCTTCTAGCTACCCTTTTGTAACTGTTTGTTAACCTTTTCCTTTTTTAGCTGGTGTCGTGCTTTTGATTTTAACTAATCATCAGCCACTTTATCAAATGTAAGCAGTCATTCAGTTCGAAGCGTTCAAACAATAAATTTATAGGAAAGGCAATTTCTTTGTTCTTTTAATTTGGTGGAATATCTTTATTGTGAAGAAACATATCAAAAACCTTGTAATATTTGAGTTTTTTCTGTTTGTAGATGAAAAACTTAAGCTCCTTGTAAAGGTATATAAGCAGTAATACATGCAGTACTGTTCTGTATCAACAGTAGTACAAACGTGCCTGTAGTACTGTCTCCGCCGTAGTACAGGCACACAACTTATTTCGCCTCAGCAGTCACATTAATGCAGTCCTTCTCTAGTGTAATTTGTGGCCTCAGTGGGTATTTTTTTGTTTTTTTTTAATGTGATGTTTATCCCTGCAAACACAGCAAACAGATTCCGTGAGAGCAACGACAGCCGTGAAAAGCATCAGCGAGCACAGCAGGTACTCCTGGGCTGCGCTGTAACAAATACCTCTTAAAGACTCTTATTTAAATGCCCCATCTGCTTTGACAGGTGCTGTTTGAAATCTAACCCCACGGGGGACAACCTTGTAACTTTTTTACGCGCCTCTTTGTAACCGCGCGGGGTAAGAACAACGGGGAGCGTTCTCTTCAGTCAACTCGATGCACTTTGAAAGAATAGAAAAGAACACTCAGAAAAAGAACGCGCGTTTGTGTGTGCGGTAAAGGGAGGTGTTGAAAACTTCAACTCGAAAATTTCTCTCCATGTGGCAGCTTTGCACTCTCAGTCACACGCAAACACACAACCACCAGAGATTATTTCTTTGCTGTTTGTTTGTCCTTTCCGCTGTGGAATCTTGATTTGATAAATCGCCGGATTATGACAAATAAACCTACCTGCTTTTTTCTGCTTTCGCCATGAAGACGAATCACCCGTTTAATAAACAGTGACACGAAGTGGCGCAATGACAATTACCTGACTTATTATTCATTTGGGTGGGGGTGGGGGGGCGGTGGTGGTGGGGGTTGATGGGATGGAAGACACCTTAAGCTGTCACGGATGGCGGCTCATAAACTGCACGCTTTAAGCTTTAATTACCTTGTTGTTTTTGTCCCTCCGACACACTGGCCCCTGCACTCAATCATACTCCTGCCAAAGCCACAACTCGACTCCAGAGACCCCCTCCCCACTAACCCCCAACCCCCACTTCCAAGCCACTGCAACACATTCTGAACAGATTAATAAACAACATTAATATCTTTTGTCCCTCTCTTGTCCTGATTTTCCTTTTTGTTCTCCAAGATGATGCCCTCTTTTTTTTTTTAAATTAATTCTCCTTGTCAGGCTTTGTTCGTCATTAAAGGTTCACCAAAAAGCATTGCGTTTAATTGCCCGCCACCCTTGATTGCAAGCTTGTCTCTTTGTGTGTGCGTGTGCGCGCACGCTTGTCTCTGTGTGTGTGTGTGTGTGTGTGTGTGTAAGAAAGGCTGCCACCATTAGAGCCTCCTGAAGGATAATTGCTATCAGTGTAATGATCACAGTGCTTTCATGTATCGAGCTCCTCCATCTCCCAGATATGTGCCATTAAGAGCAAGGTTGTCTTTGTTGCAGCTCATGCTTGGACATTAGCCAACTTTCTGCGCACAAGACACACACACACACAGGCACACACACACTGTTGAGGCTACATATTTCCAAAATGCCAGAATACTTTCCTTAGGGGGGCAAATAGTGAAACCACAGTTCTGTTTTATCGTATCAGCGGAGCAGGCCTGTATCATCAAGGTAACATCAATATTTTATGGTGCTGAAAAGCTGTCACCACTGTGAATTAGGACCAATTGGTTCTGAGAGGTAACTCCCGAGACAGGTAGGTCTCCTTTTTGTTTTCCCATTTTACTCACAAATTGAGCTGTAGTGCTGCAAGGAAAGGGAGAAGTGACAACATCCAAACTCACATGAGAGATGACTTTATTTCTGTTATTTCTCAACATTAAGAATGCAAAGGCTCTCCGAGAAAACAAAAGGAAGAAAAGAGGAGGGGAAAAAAAGCACAACCCAGACATCTTGGCATCTGTTACCATTAATTTACTGCTCACTGCTTTCAATGTGATTTCCTCCCATATGTTTCAGATGTGTCTTTTGCCTTTGCTGCCTTCACCCCACACACACACACACACACACACACACACCCCACGTCTCTTGAAAACAAACGGCTTTTTTCTCTGAATTATTCACTCCCAACTCACACAAAGCTCCAACGCAAAAAAAACCACACGCCCTTAAAAGCACCATCAACAATTCATCCGCGGCTTTATCATTAAAAGATGTCACACTGACTTTTCATGAGGGATACTCGTGGATTTTGGTCCACGTGTTGTGTTCTGTATTGGAAAAAAAAATAAAAATCACACCCACATTAAGTGCAACACTTGTAGGAGATCACACAGAACATCCACTAAAATCAGGCCAGGATACACTTTTTTTAAGACATTGTGCCAGCTCCGTTTCCTATCAGATAAACTTCAGGTGTGTCTTCTTACGCCCTAATATGTTTAGTCTGAATACTCTGGTGATCACAATATGCTCCAATGGCTCACAATGAGACAGGAACCATCTTTGGTGGCCTTTTGCTGATAACAGTCTCCACTGTAACAACTCTCCATTGTTGTGCAAACACAATAGAGTTTGAGCTGTGCCACTCGGACTTTGTTGCAGGCCAGATCTTTGAAGTTTCCCCTTCTCTGACTGAAGGATTGACGACGCAGATCAGAAAGGGTCACAGAGGTGAAATATTGATTGTAGAGAAGGCAAAAGCAGAAATACTTCATGAATTACTGAATGGATTTTACACAATGTAATCATTAGATGAACATCCAATCAAGATGGCTACTGGAGGTGCTCAACGTTCGCTAAAACAAAAATGAATTTAATCCAGTCAGTTTTACGTATACTAAGCTAAACATTTGTGACCAAATTTCCATGCCCACTTTTGTCCTGGGAGTTGAAGCCATCAAGTTTAATTTTACATAATTTTTTGTTGTATTTTTGGAACCAACGTTTGCGCACCAGAAGTGTGGGGCACACACCACAGGCTGCGTTATAACATAAATTCTGGGTTTGTCGGGGATAGTAATGTGTAATGGAGACTGAATTTAACTGCTTAAGTAAGTTGAGAGTAGCTGTGTTGTTTCTAAACACCTCATCGTCTATCGCAAAGCATTTTTGCTTAAACATTTAGCATCAGCTATTCGGAGTCCACCATGTTTGTGTTTTATTAAAATATTTTATGAACCACTGGATGGATTTCAATGAAAATACAGAAGAGTAATCATTGTTGGATGTACATTTACATTTGTATAAACGTTTGGTGTCAGCTAAATTCTAGAGGCCGATAACAGTCAGTAAACAATAGCCAAACAGAACTGGCTCATAAAATCTTTACTTGCAGCCTAAAAGGCTGCGGGTGATATGCATTCTTAGCCTTTAAATATTTCAGTCATACTTTTTATTGAAGTTGTTTCTTGTTGTGTATTTTATCATTTAAATTGTCCCTCAGTATACCTTTTAATGTTTTGCAGTAAATTCCCACCTGTTTGTCCGTCCTACTTGCCCGTGTTTGATTAATTTAATTCAAAGGATAAGACATCAGTTTGGTGTTTATCGTTTTTCGCCCATCTCCGTGTCAGTATCACACAAGTTTGTCACAGTGAGAAAAAGCCTCCCACTGTGTAATTTGCCACAGGTTTGCTCACAGTCAGAGGCTCCTGCTGTTTTTCGAAAAACATTAAAAAGAAGTCACAAACACTCGGCCTTGCAGGCTGTCAGCTGATGGCTAATGAGCTCGACCGTCTTCAGCAAGGCTCTGGAAAAAAAGGTCTGCTGCTGCACTGGCTTTACATTTTCACTTGCCAAACTTTTTGAGCTAATTGCACTGTTGAGTAGACTAAGAAAGATCAGTTTTATGACATGTTGTGATAATGATAAATTAACTTTTCTTTTTCTTGAATTAAAGCTGATGGGTCTAGGAGTTAAGAAAGTTTATATTGCCTGTTGTCTAAAGGCAGGCGAGAATGTTTTTGCTTGTGTGATGTGTGCGTTTGAGTGTCTGGCTGTTAGCCAAATATCTCATGGACCACTGAATAGGTTTTAATATAACTCTGTTAGATAAGCCGACGGCTCATGAGCCGACAGAGGGGCCGTGTCGCCATTTTGTGTCTCAATTTATCCACCCATTTACCGTCACTGCTCGGAGCCTTATCAAACAAATAGAAAATTTTAATTAGATGTACATTTACAGGCCAATTCAAGATGGCTGTCTCAGCTGATTGATATAAGCCACCACAAAAATAGCTGTAACTCAGTCAGTCTACAGATAATGAGCTAAAATTTGATGTAGCTGGTGTAGTAGGCCAAAATAAAAAAAAGGAAGTTGAGTAGATCCTCTGGACAGGTTCTTCTTTGTTGGAGCATATTGTCTATTCTCCAACAGACTGTCAGTCTGAGTTAAAGACAGCCTTCTAAGCATATCAGATCAACAAGTTTAACTTTAACAATCAAAACTGGTTATTCACATGCAAATAAGAACCATCAGCACATTGACCGATCATTAGTGTCCTGACTATTGCTTGCTGTTCTCAGAGGGCATCTTCATCCCTGAAAGAATGACCACTGGCCTGTAGATGAGTGTAAAATGCAGCTTCCTGGCCTGATTATGTGGCTTTTCTGTGTCGGGCCTTGTCCTTGTCTCATGTCTTGTTGAAGTACTAACCAGCTTTAATCCAATAGGTTGAACAAGAGTGACTTTAGTAACCATTTTTCTATATTATTATCAATCCTAATCACATGATGCATCATAATAAGAGAAGAAGATATCAGCAATGATGGGATAAATATGATGCTTAGTTGATCCCATGTTCAGCACACATGCCGAATCCTGAAAAAAACATTTTTGTTGATGAAAGGGGAGGCTTTCTGAGGCACCTTGTCTTGATTGTGTCAACTGCAAAAAATGACCAACATTACCAGGCAGGAGGGATTGTTTTTCCCCAAACAAAAAATATATTACCTGATTATTATCAACAAAATCATTTAGACTAGCTTTTTTATTTTAACATTAATTACTTTATAATAATGCTATGGTCTGTTTATTTCAAGGTATTTTGTACATTCTGCTCAGTTTCAGTGTCTATAAATAAGGAAGTGATTTAATATGTCCAGAACATAAACCTGAAACTGAAGAAAACCAAAACTGATCTGAATTCATATGATTTAGAAGCTGTCAGGGAGTTTCAATAACATCTGCCCACTGGTTAACGTGATATTATATTATACAAAGACAAACCAACATCACCCACAGACCAAGACAAAAACAATATTGTCTGCATTTCTGTGGCAGGTGTTATAGAAAATTCCTTTTAAAACTCAGATTAGCCTGTGTGCTCATTCATGGTGAAACATGTACTTGTTATGCTTAAAGGACATCTTCCTTTTTCGATTATTTCTTTTTTGTTGCAGCAAGTTGTCTTTCTGTTTTTTTTAAACAGACCTAGTGGAATGATGTATCCAACCAGGAACCACGTAAGCACTTGTGCTAAATTGGGTCTTTGTTTTGGGTTTTTTATAGACTTTTCAAAACATTTTGAACCATCATATTTTTATATTATTTAGACCAATTTTGATGAAGACTTTCAGACAAGTTGCCTTGTCGCGCCATGTCATGTTGGGCTCAAATTAGGTTAAGTTTGAGGAGAAAATACTGGATTTGATTTTGTCGGAATTACTTTTTCTGTGTTTGATGGGTGGTTGGTTCATTTTAAAGTTTCTGTCTCAGATAGTTGGAGACAAACTGTCCCCAGTGTTTCTTCATCCAGACAGCTCTAACGAGAGAGAGACATTTATTTGTAACAATTTTTTTTCTTCCTTAATTTGTGTGCCACCAATGTGGCAGGCGCAAAGGCGTCTGCGGGGCAGATGATGTCATTATTGATAAGCCGACGGCCCGTGAGCCGACAGAGGGGCCACGTCGCCATATTTTTGTCTCAACTTATCCACCCATTTACCGTCACTGCTCGGAGCCTTATCAAACAAATGCAGATCTACAAAGAACTGAAGAAACAGAGCTTAGATCTGATTTTCTTCGATTGGAAACAGAACCATGTTTTTGGTGCAGTGAGTCACTTTGCTCGGCCCACTTTCTTTTGATGTGCAGCATAGAAATGATACAAATTGCATTTCGCCCTTGTGAAATACAATAAGTGTTTTGGTGTGATGGAGAACATATTCATTTAATAACTTGATGCTTTAAGCGAAGGGCTCTCTTCTTATCTGACGAGACTTATCAGCCTCATTTTTTTTTTCTTTTTTGATAAAAACCTCAAAAGGAGAGGCACCGGCAGCAATTTGAAGTGCTCAGATCAGACTTGCCATTTTCCCCAAGATGTGGATTAATTTAGGAAACAAGATTGAAGAAATCAAATGATAGACATAAATCTACCAGAATTATACAAGACAGATATCTTAAATTAAGTTTGTCTGAACTTGTTTATTTTCAGTTAGTAAGACTTTCACCAGAACCACAAGTTTGTATTTCTCAGCTTTAAACATTTAACATTTACAAATGCAGACAAATTTGTTTGTACCGTTTTTGATAAAGGACGAAAAAAAAAGCACAAAGCTACTTAAACTACTTAAAAATGGAAAAAAAAAATTGAAAACAACAAAAGGATGGTACTCTTAACTTAATATATGTTGCACAATCTTTTGAGGAATCACTGCAGCCAAGTGATTTCTGTGACTTTCTGAGATTTGTGCACCTG
>JAVKLF010000077.1:4228757-4239724 GCA_034783495.1 Millerichthys robustus | reverse complement strand
GGGGGTTTGAGAAGACGGAGCAGAATACATAAAAACAGATCCAACACTGATACATCAGCTGCATTGTCAAAAATACATATAAAATAATGCTTTTATTGTCTTTTGCTTTGACACATTGCACAACTTACACTTTAAAGTAACATTTTGCGTGTTATTAAAATTAAATGAGAAAATCAGTCTTCTTTCATGTAATTGTTTTTTTTTTGTTGTCTAAATCCTGAAAACTGTTACAGTTACAGTACTTGCCAACCACACAAGAATTAGCAGGACTAATACGTATTAAACTTTATCAACAGCTCATCTTTCATCTGCAATCTGATTGACATACAGATAAAACAGCCCAAATAATCAGAGTTCTCTATCTAGAAAACTGCTTTTCTACCTTTGCCTTAAGCTCAGCAGACTAATAAGGTTCAGGTCCTTTTGTCTAAAGATGTCAGCGGTAGGCATGTCAAACGCTGCAAGCTGGTACCTCCTGTGGTCAACAAAAAGGAAGCTGTTGACTACCCCGTGGTGTTTCTTTGCAATCCCTGGGGTGGGAGACGGTGGGGAGAATGGGTTCTCTTTGGGTGCAAAAAGTAAAAACAGCAGAGGCATCAAAACTGCTCATTTCAGGAGTGAAGACACGTCTAATGCATCCAGACGTGCTTTGCGATACAAGAATAAATAATTTCCCAATGTGTAATCAGACTGCATATCTACATGTATTAGAATTATATTTTTTCCCGTTTTTGAGAAATTTCAGTAAACAAAATGTGCAGACGTCCAGCAGAGAAAGGAGAGTCCAAAGGTCAGGCGAGCTTTGTCAGACTGTTGGCTAAACTAATTAAAAAGTCCCTGAGTTAAGTTTTTTTTGTAAATATGCAAATAACACACTTTTGAGATGGGTATAATTGAGTGGACTTGACTCAGCAGTACGTGTTTCATCTCATGACTTCTGTAACAGAAGAAATAACTTTCTGTCGTGTCAATCAGCAGACAAAGATCCTTGTTATTTTATTGCAGTCGTTTCAGTTTCTGCTGTCTGTTAATCAGTCAAATATAGCTGCCAATAAAATAATTCAGGTCACGTGTTGCACTAAATTGCTCTTCCTTCTTGAAAACAAGACCCTTTGGAAAACATATTGTTTAGAAAAATAAGGCTAAATGAATTATTTAAAAGAGACAATATAAACAACTCATTAATTAGCTTGTAAACAGGTTGATTGATAAGTGTATCGCAGTTAGCTAGATGGCAATTATTTTTTATTTAATGTTCCTTCATGTCACAATGGAGCAAACTCTCTGAGGAATGTTAAGGCAGTTCTGAAGGAAAAAGGTGGGTCCAACCCGGTACTAGCAAGCTGTACCTAATAAAGTGACCTAATAAAGGTGAGTGTATGTCATCACTTCATCAAATTACTGAGCCGCAGCACTAGCTTACATTTTCACTTGTCAGCTGTTTCGACTCTGGTACTACTTCACTTCACGACACAGGGGTGGGTTAGCTTTGACCCCCCCCTCACAGCCTCAGTCCATTTAGAAGTCGCATCAAGGCAGACAAAAGATGTGTAAGTCCTGGCCGGATGTTTTCTTTCACAATGCTTCAAAAATTACATTTGTTAAAACTGACTGTAGGGCATTCATACATAAACATTGTTCAAACAGTGATAAAAGATGTCCACACCATAATAAAAATAAATGCAACCTCATCTGAGACATTGTGAGATGTGATTTTTTTTTTAGTGTTCAGACTGCGTGTAAAGAATGACTCTCAGCTACCACTACGTCAAACTTTAGCTCACGGTCATTGATTAATAGTTAGAAGTAAGTCAGTTTTAGACGTTCATCCATTGATCACTTTCTGAGACATTCATTAAAATTGGTTCATGAGGTACTTTGAAACACTACAGACAAAACAAACACGCACGCACAGACGGAGGCAACAACAAAACCACCGCTTTGCCTTCAGCAGCTGGCAGATATTAGGATGTGAGAAAATTACAACGGAATGTCGCCGTGAAAAATAACAAAGTTAGAAAATGTCAGAAAAATAAGTAGATTGTTCACTTAGTTTCTAAACTCAGTGTCTTGGTGTTTTCAACAAATATCTGGAAAGTCAGTTTGTCATCCATTTGTATGTTAGATTTTTCAACCTCCAGATTTAGATTAAAAACAAAATATGTTTTGACCTTTTTTAAGAAGAAAGGTAAACTTTTTAAATTTTTGAAGAGGAAGGCTTTTTTCCTCGTGTTGTTTTGACTCGTTATCCGAAAAAAAAGTATTTGTTGGATGATAAAACAAAGCCCTGGTTCTTCGTTTTTTCGTGAAGTCAGGGTTATCATTACTACAAAGAATTTTTTCATGTGCTTGAAGTAGAAAAAATAGATTTTGTCACAAAGAATGCAGTTTTTTTACTGTATTTAACATGCTCTCTGTCAAACCTGTTTTCTCTGATGTGCCAGCAAACAAAATGAAAAACATTACACAATAAAGCAAACCTGAGAGCTAAAGTTTGTCGAACTTCAGCTCTCGATTTTTACCCAACTGTAGCGCGAGTTTTCTTCAAAAGCACTGAGCGGATCAAAGCAGCAGAGGTGTCACGCAAGCTGAGAGGTAAAATATTCTCTATTTCGTCAAATTGAAGTTGGATTCGAGCGTAGAGCGTGGTCTTAGAAGAGCAAAAAACAGAGAGACACGGGGAGCGATATGTAAAAGAGTAGAGATCAACCGTACAGTCATGTCATAGCCCAAGGCAAAGAGCTGCAGATGTAACAAAGACAGGGCCTGCGATTGTCAAGAGGGATGGATAATGATAGCTTTGCATGTAGGATACAAGGCAAACATCAAGGCCATGTACATCGCAGTGCAGGACTTTAAAGGCAGTGGTAAGAAAAGGAGACATTGAGGCGAAGATGGCCCCAGCATGGCCCCCAGTGGCTCCCGTTGTGATGACAGAGGCAGGTAAATAGGAACAAAGCAAATGAGATGGTTACAACATGGAGCCAGTGTCAGAGCTTGTCTCGAAGGGCTTTTTGTGTGCGTGTTGAAAACTTTTCTTGGTCTTCTACTTTGTTTGTTTGATCCTCCATGTTCCCTCGCATGCATCAACTTGTTCTGAGCGGACAAACGAGCGACGCCCTTCCTGGTGCGTAACTACAAAAGAGTAAAAAAAAAATATGGAGCAAGTCTGTAAAGAACTCTGCTTTATTAGACAATTTTAGAATTTTGTTAATGAAGCACGAAGTTCTAAAACAAGCATGTTAAAAAGTTTTGTCTTACAACCATATAATTTTTAAAAACCTTACATATGAAAGGGTTAGTCCCACATGGACACCAGTTGTTTTCTAATGAAAGTAACCTTTCAGGCAATTCATGGGAACAAACATGGAACAAGCATTCATGGAATAGCATAACTACAAAAAAAATAAATAAATCAAAGACCCATGACCTGGGATGTCCTGGTGCCGTTTCCGTTTATGGACCCTAACATGGTGTTTGTGATGGACAAACCATGACTACAGCAGAAGTCTACCAACAGAACACTGCTCAGGTTTAGATCAGAGAGACCATAATCATTAGAGACTCTTTTGCCACAAATTGAAGTGACTAGCCTCTAAACCTGTCGGACATTTCTCGAGTCTTTTTAGATTTTAGACGGGTGCTTCAACTTTACATGGTTTTCAAAAGTTCCAGTAAAGTTGTTGACGCACACATTTCCTCAAAGGGATAGATTTAAAAACCTGATCAAGGTTTTCAATATTTTAATTTATGTTTAAAGAAAGGTTCCTTTAGTTTTTTTAATGTTTTTAACATAATCTTTAAACAGTTAAAAAGTTAAATATTTGATAGATGTGAAGCTGCTTTCCTAAAACAAAATAATTCATGACCATTCATCCAGTTCTGCTGTTTGAGAGATTATTATATACAAAAAATATGATACTTCAACTACTAACCTTATAAATATGTTAATTCTCAGGGAAATAAAGAAGGTGGACTAGACTGACAAATATACTTTTTCAGTCAGGACTGATGTACAAATGGATTTGATGGGAGGAAAATGAGCTGTAGAATCTTTTTTTCTGAGCAAAATAAAGACTCATTATCAGGATTTATATCATGACAGAAGACAGAAAGTCATACAGAGAGCTGCGTTAATTTGAGTAGTTTGTGAAAAAGGCATGTTTTTGACAATACTGTTAGAATAATGATCTGCAATAATTATCTTATATTTTGAAAAAAAAAATAGGAAGATTTCAACTCAGTTGTTTTATGAGGGATTTACAAAATATTCTTTACTTGAGTAGAAAAAAGAGACAGGATACAATGTGGCTTCATAAATTCTCAATAAAATGTTCCTCTTTGCACATTTGGCTCAGGAAATATGTCGCCTTGCTTCACAGTTGGTGCATTGCTCGCTGTATCATAAACTTCAGGAGCAATTAATGAAATTATGATAGAGAGCTGGAGTTAGTTCAGGCAAGCATGCAGCATTTCCCTCCTGAGTATTTATGTCTTGATTTTTGTGTGTATTTTGGTAAAGAGTGCAACTTTTCACTTGGCGGGACTCCTCTTAATGACCGTTGGCTGCCAAATGTTTCTTCAGAAGCCATAAACATCATTTTTCCCACAGCCCGCTCCCAGAATATGCAGAGCAAAAATAACCGTCTTAACTTTATGCTGCGTCCGATCCAATTAGGAATACTTTGAAAAGTTCATCACTGATTGCCAGACTCTGCATTCTTTAGTCAGGACTGCTAAGGGGCAAACAACCATTTTTCAACCACTTAGAGGCAGAAAGAAACAGATTTGCCTGCAGATTGTTCGTTTAAGGATATGATCCCTTAAAACAAAACATTGCAGTTGCGTTACGTTCTGGAGATCGGGTCAGTGGCCTTCAGCAATGTGTTTTTTTTTTGTTTTAGTGAGGTTCAGAGTTGCTTTGGTGTGGTTGGAAGCATTTTGTAAAACAAAAAAAATGTCTTACTTATAAAGAGTTAAGGAATAGCTTTGCGTGGCTCCACATTTTGTTGCAGTTGGCAAAAAGTTAAAAAAAAAGTTATTCATCATCTTCTGCAAAGGGTGAGCAATATTGTTTTTGCCCATGTCTGTATCTGTGTATGTTCATTTGTCTATACTGTTAGCAAAATATCTCATTGCGAACCCCAGTTGATGTAGTAATAAGGATCTAAAACCCATTTCAAGATTACTGAAGCTGTGTACTGACACCTGAGTGGGTGCTTTCCTGTGATAGAAAGCTTGTCTAAGTCTAAAAGCCATGCTGGTATTAAAGATTTGTTTATGATTCTGTTAAAAACATAAAATATTACTTAAAGGAATGTGTCTACACAGGAAAATGTTTGAGTAATTTTTCAAAAGTTCAAATTATTTTCCTCAAAAAGAGCTGTTTTTGCTCCACTTTGAGCTGAAAGAGTGATATTTAGAGTTTGAGTGGGAGCAAATATTCAGAGCAATCGATATAGTTATTATCTGAGTAAAACTTTCTTCAATGTGAGTAAATTTTACAAGTTTCCTGTGTAAATGCTGATCTGATTAATGCAAGCAATTATTGATGGAGGTGGTGTGAGATGTTGGGAGCTGCGACAGAAGGGCACTCTACTATGCTTCTACTACAACCTGCTTTTTCATTTCCACCCCCGTCTGTTAGGGTTTGAATGCTCCATCCTGCAACAAGGAGTCCAGTGTGACATCCAGTGGGGGGTGCCTGTACACCCCCCCAGGCCAGTGGTTGATCTGGCTCCGGATGGTTAAGGCTGAGGCCTCACTGACTCGGTGAGACCCTGACGAGATGTCTGGGCCGACAGGAATCGGCCTCACACATGCCATGTTCAAAGGTTAAGCATGCCATTAGGGGCATCTCGCTGAATTCAGTGGCTGCAAGCCGGGTCGATGGCCTGTGGTGTTTTCTTCATGATTAGACCGGCCCGCTCATGAATCTCTAAGAGCTGAATGCCAACGAGGTTGTTAGTGGGGGGTCAAAATGCTGCATTCACTATGAAGGTGTAACATGTCTAAAAAATGGAAAATACAACTCAACCTGACCAAGTTCCTGATACAGATCTTTTTTAAAGTCATTGTTTGTCTCCATTGTCTCAGTAATATCTTTTTAAATCAAAAATAAAACAATCACTAGAAAGAAAATGAGATGCATATAATGAGCTGTTTGTTTCACCGTTGAGGTTTATTGTTGCTCTCGGAAAGACGAAGCTGGATGATAGTGCTTTTTCCTGTATTTATGTGGTTTTGTTACACTCATATGGTCGAATGCCATTGGGTGGTTAAGGTTTAGGTTTAGGACTAATGTATATGTTGAGTTAGGTTTGGGGTTAGTCATGTACTGGGGATGGTTAGGTGTAGAGTAAAAGTCAGGGTTAGGCTACAGAAATGGCTGGAAGTTGGTCCTATAGAAATACAAGCTTACTAGTGTGTGTTCAGTTTATTTTTATAGCGCCAATTCACAATAGATGTCGTCTGGCGGCACTTTACAGGGAGGAGAAAATAAATATAGAATATTTAACAAGTGTGTGTCTGTTTGTTACCAATATAACTTATGAACCACAGGACAACTTTTATTGGAACTCTCAGAAAACAGTTATTGGATTTACAACTACAGTTAAAAAGTAGTTGACTTATTCACGACACACACTGAGTGTGACATCTTGTATTACAGGAGATTGGGCAGAACGTTCATTTGAACGTTTGAACAAAATGCCTACAACTGTCATTTCTCACTATAAAATGGTCACAGTTTAAAATTTGAAAAGCGACGGCTGATAGGCAGTCGTTCTAGAAATGCTAGGCCTCTAATTTTAGCTGTAAGGTTTGAGGGTTGTGACCTCATTACGTCCCTGTCACGCTTACAAACAATTATAAAAAAATGTTGGTTTATTTATTTGAGTTTAGTTTAGAGTCTGCCTTTTTCCATCCCTGATGTAGACCCGTCTTGAGTTTTGGTCTCAGTGTCCAGATTTGCAGCGAACAGCTCCTCTCTCTTTACCCTCAGGCCAAATTAAAATCGAAACTCGTAATTACTCGAAGCACTGGCTTCTGGATCTCTAGACGCCTAAATTGGTTGCATCTCTGACACATTACTACTCAAGTCAGGCAATCTTAATAAATGCACTTGGAAGCTTTTCAGATTGTATTTGAAGCAAGGACTGGCATGGAACTGGTGCACAGCAGTTAAAATTGGCATTGTTCATAAAATTTAGTGTCTTACTGAAATGACAGATGAGCTTTTTCTGCTTTACATATCCCTCAACACCTGATGTGCCATGTTAGCTTCATTTAAGTTGGTTGAAAATCTACTTGGTTGGGTCATTTTTGGAGACAAAAACAATCCAAACAAAAGCATTCAATCTGATTGCATTTAGAGCAATTTTGTCAATCTTCAACCTCTATTTTCCTCCACAAGACACAGCAAAGGCAAATCGTATCTACAGAGTTGTTTTTTAAAAAAACAATTTTTCTGCTATAGCCCTAACACAGAACTTGAGAAATTTGACATATCAGATGTCATGTTTTTTTTTTTTTTACAAGTTTTAGGGGTCACAAAAAAAGTGTGCGGCAAAATGACTCAACAGTGCCGCTTAAATTTGCATTCACTTCATTGTTTTTCAACTGTAATTGTTTAATTTGGGATACACATTTACCTCACTAAGGCTTTTAAAACATTTACAATAAAGGTGCAGGGCTGGATGGGGAACTGAGGTATCACTGAGGAGCCATATCATTGCCCGGTGGAGAACAATGATCCAGCATCGTCTCGGTCACCAGAGAAACTTAAGTAGAGGGCAGGTTCATTAGTGGAGAGTGGCTACAGGTGGGCCCGATGAGCTGCAGGCTGCAGAACCAATCCTCGCACTAATATCAAGTCTTAACGTTAGATTGGAGATTTATTTGTCGTTAAAACTTGAATAAAGTAGCTGGTGTCTGCTTGAACAAACTACAAATAGTGTTTGTTTCGTAGCAAAGTTAGAAAGCTATCTAAATCTATTTTGTCATATTTCCTGCTTGTAGACACCTTTTACTTGTCCTGCTCCTGTTAGACATGTTAAATTGATACAGTGCAGGAGTTTCAGAGGTTTGCAACGATGATAATTTAAGATCAGTATGGAAATTAATTTGGTTGTGCTTGAATATTCTGTTGTGTATTGACCTAACTTTGTCGTTGTTGTTGTTTTTCTTCTTCTTCCGATTCATTCGTTTGCCACATAAAACATCCACGCACTTTTCTAAATACATTTCTGTGTTAAATTCACATGGCTTGTGTGTGTTTTTGATGCTGATTTTATTGATCATTTTGCAAGAAAAGACTAATTACAAGACTAGTTTGAAATGTTTGGGTAAAAATTGGTTAAATACTTGGAATGTCACAAAATATACTTCAAACAAACCAAATGACTTCATGTTTTGTCATCTCTTACTTTGTTATATCAGTTTCAGGGTCCTCCACTAACCTCAACTGTAAGCTTTAGTTTCCTTCTCCTCACAAAAGAAGCTCATTTCCTACCAGCTCAATTTCTTGCTTTTTCATCTTAGTGCAAACATTTGGGAAGGTGATTGGTTACAGCTATGGAGTGCCTGCCTGAAGCTAGCAATGTTTGATTCTTTTTTTCTTACCAAAATGCTATACAATAATAAGAAACATCAGAACAAGGAAAGTTTGCTAAGCGAGAGTTTACCCATGTGGGACTCCTGTGCTGATGAAAGTGAGAAGCGTATACACCCTGAATTTGTGACAGGACCCCATGAAAGCGAGAACTGTTGTTTATCAATTTGTTTTTAACATCTCAAAGATGAGACGACGTGCGTTTCAGAGGAGCGGTTTGTTTTATCTTGCTTCAAAGCCCCCCCCCCCTTCATCA
Organism: Millerichthys robustus; assembly: GCA_034783495.1. Classification (NCBI taxonomy): domain Eukaryota; kingdom Metazoa; phylum Chordata; class Actinopteri; order Cyprinodontiformes; family Rivulidae; genus Millerichthys; species Millerichthys robustus. Next base: position 4,230,857 of record JAVKLF010000077.1, on the reverse strand, counting down.
CACTTTCTTTGTGCTCCTCCGTTTCGAGTGTGAAGGAAAGGTTTGCGTAAACATATGCAGAGCTTCGCCCCCTTGAAGAGAGTCGTTGGATTCATGTCTGATTCTTTATCCTGTCTCTCGCCTTTCTTTCCTTTTCTTTTGAACGAAACATCCCTCAAGGCTTGTGTACACACTGAATAAGCCTATTTTGACAAAGCAAGGTGGAAAGCAACGTATGTAACAAGCTCCTCTCGCCGTCTCTTCTTTCTCAGCAGCTCTGTACTTTTTGAGAGGCTTTTCTTCCTCAGTCTTGACAAGGACAGCTCCCTGCCCATTTGATGTCGGCTTGACGGTCAAGGATAATGGTGCATCATGGGACCGTTGTCATCCCTGTCAATAGGATGGCCGAGGGGGGAGGAGAAAGCCCCTGTGAAGTTACCTTTTTTGTAGCATAGCTAGAACGGTTGCGATGTCTTCTTTTTTATTCTATGGCCACTGAGGTTGTCTTTTAATGACTTGTCCGTAAGAGTGGTGTCATCTGCAAACCTGATATTTTGACATCTTTAAACAACTTTCTTTTAATATTCCTTTTTTCTTATTTTTTTCTATTCACATCTTCTCTATGTCAAACAAAGCCTTGAAAACTACTGATCTTTTTTTTTGGATTGAATCTAACAAGGATCCTTTTTTCTTTGATGTAATTAAGCTCCTGAGGCTTGATCTGGGCGTCAGAGTTAATTTTTTCCCTAGCATCGCGGGGAGCTATCAGAAGACTTCAGATGTCAGGCACTCTTTCAAGCTTCACGGCACCTCGTTTTTCCTCCACCTCACATAAAAGATAAAGGAAGAGAGTGTGGAAAAACAAACGGACTCTTAATACTCCCGACGCTCCTTCTTTTTACTGACTAGCACCTCCACAGCCACTTAAAAGTTGTCCTTATCTCTATACCAGGTTCCCCCAGGCCTCTTTTTGTGCAGCCGTTTAAAATTGCCCACCTGTAGCCTGAGGACAGATTGGGGTGGGGGGTACTTGAGGATGCTTTTGATAAGTCTCTGTTGGCAGAGCAACCTGTGTCACTTTAAACTCACCATCACTAATGACGTGTCAGAGGACATCCCCAGAGAGGTGTTCTTGTTTCTACGTTCTAACTAGGAAAGTTTGCTTGTTGCAGCCACTATTTGTATATATGGTTCGGTAGTCAGCGAGACGGAAGTGGTTGTTAAGAAAAGCTTTTGCAGTGGGGTTGTGACATGTGGAGGTGAGGCTAAACCTTCTTTTATGTACAACCTCGAGTCCAAAAGAGCTGAAATGTGCCAAATGTAAATAAAACTGAATGCAATAGCTTGCAAAAAAAGACGATAAAAGACAGTGATATGAATAGGAAACAGCTGGAGAAGAATTTTGCAATTAATTGGATTAAAAAACAAGACTGGGTATAGAAAGAGAGGCTGAACATTTCAGAAGTGAAGATGGGCAGACTTCAGCAGTCTGTGAAACACTGTCTGAAAATTATGTAACAATTTTCGAATGACGTTGTTTAACAGCGAATTGAGAACACTGAATATCCTAATATCTACAGATTGTATTTTCATCAAAAGGTATCAAGAATCTGGAGAAATCTCTGCGCTCAAACAATAAGTCAGCATTGGATGCATCTTTAGGACCTCAAGGCCACTGCATTTCAAACAGGACTGATTCTGTTATGGACATCACCACATGGGCTACAAAGAACACAATCCTCATGGACAAATCCTTGTCTGTAAACACAGTTCCATATGCCATCCAAAAATACTGGCTAAATCTCTATCATGAAAAGAAGAAGTCAGACGTGAACACCACTCAGAATTGCTGCCATTTCCTCTGGACCAAAATTCATTTAAGATGGACTGAGTGAAAGTGGAAAACAATTTTGATGGTATAGGGGTGCATTAGTGCCTCTAGCACGAGCAGCTTACTCATCTGGAAAAATATTTAAAAATATATATACAGGTCTCAGAACAACATACGCTCCCATCTATACAATGACTTTTTCAGGCAAGGCCTTGCATATTTCATTAAGCCAATTCTGGACTTCATACTGCATTTATTACAACAGCATGGCTTCATAGTAGTAGAGTCTG
>JAVKLF010000077.1:4211489-4224661 GCA_034783495.1 Millerichthys robustus | reverse complement strand
GCTTACAAATGTGGACAAATTTATTTTTAAGGGGGAAGTGATTGCCCCACATATGTTTATACAGCAGTTTGAACATCTACTGTTAGATTTCAGTTTTGAAGACATTAAAATGGATACGTTGGTGTTTTTGAACATTTTTTTATTAGTATTTATTTTTTGAGAAAAGCAGATTTTGGACACTAAAACAACCCTTAAACCACCTGCAGTCAAGTCTGTTTGCATTTGCAGATGTAGCCAGGACATGCCAGCACTTTTGTACCTCGGCAGCTCCTGCATAGCATCTTTTTCTTTTTTCTTTTTGTTTTTTAACTCGCTACCAAATCAGAATACAGTATAACGTGTCTCTCACTCGGAGCTGTATCTGACCCCGTGGCAGACATTTACTCACTCTGAGATTCCCAGAGTTTTTTTTGAGAAATTTGACATTGGTCCAAAACCAATCCCATGGCTTTTCAAGTATGTAAAACATGCTCGTTTTTTTCCTTTCTTTTGGTTTTACCTACAGCTGACTGAAGCACCAGCTGGTGGCAAGGAGCCAAGACTCCAAGGCATGTGCTTTAACTTGTGGGCTAACTGCACCGCTGAGCTGATCAGGGATTTTCTCTGCATTACAGAAATGGGCTGCAGTATAGATTATTAACAGGACAAGTGAAGTGTGTGGGCGAAGAAGCAAGGGCTACTTTTCGTTTTTATTTATTTTTTTCCCCCAGCTTGAGTTGTAACTCGTTTATGCTAATTTCCATCTTGTAAATCTCTTTTATTGAGATTGTTTGTAGATGAATTTCACTTTCCGTTCCAGCGGGTGTTGAAAGTTTACATCTTGATCTCCGTAACGGTCGGATCTAAAGAGCTAACCTTGAAAACCTCTGGTTTGCTCGGCACTGCCCATGACACGAAAAATAAACAAGATCATTTCAGACGAGCCTTAAAACATATTTAAACAATATGACTTTTGCAGAAGGATATGTGAACAAATCCTGCTGTGTGTGATTTTGGTAACCCCCAAAATTATGATTCACATCCATCACGATTTCTTCTTTTTAAAAAATGGATAAAACAGGAAGTCGAGTTCTCTATTGTCTGCCTTAGTGCTTTTTATTGCAATGCAATATTGTTTTTGTCTGAGTGTCTGCATGTGTTAGTTTGTCTTTTAGGAAAATATCTCATGAATTAGTGGAGTAGTAGCTGAGGGTTATTCTCAGCATGTACTTTAAGTGATTGATATCACATGATAAATCTGGCATGAAAGGTCACGGGTCATTGGCATTCCTACAAGAAATGCCAGGTATTTTATTGTTTCATGAAGTCCTAGATGAATGTGAAACAATACATTATGGGTTTTAAACTTTCCAAATAATTGTAACCTTTTGTGGCTGCAGTAGCTGAACGGTCAGTGCTGCAGACTTGTAATCCTGAGGCTGCAGGTTTGAATTCAGGTTACATTACACAGAACCTGTCTTGGTCACTATGATAATAGTACAGATAAGTAGGCCAAACAGCGTTTCTAACACTACAATACCACTGCAGGTCTTAATGCTCGGCTACGATTTTTCTCAAATCTAGTTTTTTGGCATTGACGTTAACATTATATTTTAAATGTGATCTCCATCAGAGTCCAGTGTGAACTCTCCACAGCGTTGATGCGACCTGCGTGTGCAGAAGACCGCGTGACATCACACTCAGCACGTTAGGTTTACAGAAGTAAATATGAATTGCTACACATGTTAGCATATGTGGATCCATTCGGAACTTTGCGATCAGAGCAATCGTGATTAGATAATTATTTGCTATGCTTGTTTCATCCCGTGCTTACATTTGACCCCGTCTCTTGCCGTTTACTCCAGCGCAGCGTTGTATCTTGGAACAAGAGCGACGTGCTGAAAGTGAAACTAATGAAAGCATCGACCCTGTAAATTCAGTATTGATACGGCACAACATCAACTTAGGTATTGTATGTTACTGTGGATTCTCAGTCATCCAGGACATGGCAAATTAAAAGAAATCAAACAAACAAATGGATTTCTGCACCATAGAAAGCATCATAGGAGCATCACCACCTGGACGGGCAGCTGCACAATAAATGAATTAAAAGCACTTATAAGGGTGGTCTGCACAGATGCGTAATGAGAACAACTCTTGCCTATCTGCAGGAAATGTCCTATAGGTCTAAGGTTAGGATTCTTTTCATTTACTCCAACCCCAGACACTCACTCCTCTCCTTGCTGCCTGAATCTGATCCTATCTGAAACGGTATCTGGTGTAAAACAATTGCCAATTTTTTCTTGCAATTTTACTCGTTGTGGCTACCCCCGAAGAAGGGAACCGCTGAAAAAACAACAACAAAGTATTGCAACTTTCGGAAAATCAGCTGCCAATTTAAAGACTTCAGATTAGTATATTTATAGCAAACGAAGAGAACAGATATTCTCCAAGTTTTAGGGCTCAACCTTCCCTTTTTTGCATCTCTTTTAACTTTTGAGTCCTGAATCTGGACCATAATAAGGACTTTTGGCATCACTCACCACTTTATCTGCACTGCAAGCTTAAGAGCTCAACCATAATGTATTCATCTGTAAAAAAAAACACCAGGAGTAACAACAAAAGATATGGCAGCTGCTATACTATGCAAGACCTCAACGGTTCTGTAATTTAGCACAACAGATATTTTTTTTAAAAAAGAGTTGTGCTTCATCTGGAGAAAGCAGCAGAACGGGAATGCATATTGAGAAGGTTTATTGCTCAAATACAGATGTGAGGGCACCTCTTTCGCTCCATCTTTGGGATGTGCATGTGACGTGATCGGCTGGAATTTGTGTCCATCAAGAATAAACATCCCCATCTTCCCTCTTGTCAAATCGCAAGTGCATTCATAGGCTGAAATAGAGCAAGAGGAGAGGAAAAAAAATCTCCTGTCAGCTATTCTTACATAAAATATTAGAATTTTCATTGTTATGAAGAATTGCTCTGCGAAAGCCTAAGCCTCTTGACTTATGAATTTTAAAAGTATCCGAAGAACTGAGAGAGGGGATTCTTTTTCCCCCCACTGACCTTAATCTTAAATAGGTCTTGGAGACAGGTAGAGTGATAAATGGACTAAAGCGATTCCACTTGAGAAGAATGGGAGCTAAGCTCACTTTTCCAGAGGGCTCGCAGGGGTTCTTATCACAGGCGGGTGACAAACAGCTCCAAACTCCAGGTTTCAGAGCAGTGTTTGGCTGCTTGGTGCCAGCTAGGCTAATGCATAGATTAGTTTACAAGTTTGGCTCCAATGCCAATTGGATTAAGCCTCATCAGGCTGGTGATATTTCCACATTGTTTGATAGTCTACATACGGTCAGCATCAGGCGCAGAGCACGCCTGTGACGGACTTAATCTAAATCCCTTCTTTTCTGTGTTTATCTAAAGGCATTGTGACCGACAGTGTCAGTAGCAGTTTTTTTTATGCTAACTGCATTTGGCTTTGGAGCAACACCTTCAGCTCCTTCTTTTCAGTACCACAGAGTGGTTGTAACCTTTTATTCCTAAGATAGGGCTCGTCTTTTGCCCCGTGGCTACGTCTTTAGAATCACGGGTTCTTGTCACCCTCATCCCCCCAGTTCAAAAAAAGAGCCACGTCAAGATCAAAATATCTCCGACAGAGACCATATCTAATGCCTCTGCACTGAGCTATAATCACAGTAATCACTTTGAACCAGTTCACAGAAAGGCACTTTATTTTCCAAAGAAAAATTGGTTTGGTCTCTGTTAAGGTTTATTTGATTAAGACTTGAGCGGAGCATGAGAAATCAAGGAGATTGGGTGGAGGAGGGTAGGCTTCAGTGTCATTCCTCAGGAATATTTATACCAATCCCTCAACTTGTAAATCATTTACGCACTTTCCCACTCACGTTTGACTCCAAACCTCAGAGTCAGTCACGAATTAAGCCTCGTAATAATAAACTAACCTAGTGCTTAGGCATTGGCAGATCAGAAGAGGAAGGTCAAGAGCAACTGGACCTCAAGGGCACCCTTGGGAACCACCCAAAACCCCTAACAGCTTTGTGGTGGGACTGCTGCAGAGGCCCTTTAATTGTTATTTCAGTGCCCCATCTTCAGTCGTCCTCCCCCCGCCGCAGTGTCCGGGAAAACGAAATGGTCCTGATAGCTTCATAATGAGAGGCGGGGTCCGGAGGGAGCAGGCTAGTGACTTCCAAATACATTGCCCTTGTTAGCAATGTTTGGCGCGCTGCTCCGTTGTTACAGATGTTGGTAATAGAGTGCTAATAGAGATCCATTACCCTTAGGTTGTGTGTGTGTCTGAGGGGAGGGCAAAGGGCCTCATAAGATTACTGCACCCGTCTCTGACCTCTGCCTCATTTTAAAACTGATTATTTCATTTGATCGAGCCCAAAGGTGGCAGCGACTCCAGATGACGATTCGATTATCCTCCGCTGTTGTTTGAGATTCAAGATTATAAGTCAGCTTTGGAATAGAAAATATTGGTGGCGAGGAAGCAGGGTGGGAGCAGAGAACAATAGAATAACAAATTGCATGTTGCCCTAAGGACAGAAGGTAGACAGAAACATTAAATTAATGAGCCCAGAAGAACTTTATCACAAATGAATCGTGTAAATACATTGATCTTTTCTTCTTTCTAGTCTATTTTCTTTCCCTTGCTGTTTTTTCCCCCGTCTCTGCCTGCCTAATGATTTCTTCTCCTACCATTTTTACATTGCTGAGGAAAGGAGGAAAAAAAACCTGTTCTTTTTTTTTTTTTACCGGCGTTGCCTCTTGGTAAACACTCTTCCTTCTTATCTGCATGCTGCCTTCTCCCTAGGCTATGGAGCAGATTTTTCATTTAGCTAAAAGCTCAGTAAGCGGTCTATGAGAATGATAATCCTACCACGGGCCGCAGCTGGCGTTTCCACTGCGCGGATGATTAGTCGGGAACGTTTTGCATTCGACCTGGAGAAATTCTCTCAGTGGGAAGTTTGCATCCGCTTACTGTCTTTTTCGGCGGGGCCCCACTCATAGCTACCACCCCTCCCTCTACACACCCACCCACCCGCGCACACACACAAGAGGAGGCTTTTATAATGGATGATGAGGGGAAAAAATGTAGCTTTTACCTCCTTCCTTTCCTCCTCACCAAATACCGTCATTCCTGTCACTTTCTGTGACGCTCAGTGACCTTCGTCAAATACATTTCTAATTGCTTCTGACAGTGAATTGGCTCCCTGCTGTTCCAAAGGGCCCCTTTCAAGTCTCCCAGAACGAGGCAGGATGCCCGACTTTCCGCAGGTACAGAAGAGGATCCCCTCAGATGGTATTAAGGCGGCGAACAGGAGGAACAGGTCATGAATGCACTTATCTCATTTGTCTGACAGGTTTAAACGTTTATTAAAGGCCTCAGCCTTAATTCCCTCAAGCAGGTGTAAGCTTCCGTTGAGGTGTGAATTATATCCAATCGAGCAGATATGCTCATAATATGATAAATGCGAGCTAAGCTTCTCCAGGTGGAAATTGAATAACTCATGGTTTCTGGGCGTAATCCATCCGTGTATTGTCAAAGACAAATAGAGGAGAAGCTTTGTTTCCACTGTGTTTGGCTTCAGTTGCGTTTGCATAACACTCAGCACAGTAACTGTATTAATGGCATTACACGCCTCTTGAATTACACAAATAATAGTGCAGGAAATCTAAACTCTTTATGTTTTTTTATGAAACACAACGCTGTAAAGAAATCCATTTAAAAAGAGCTCCTCTGTGAGTTCACGGGAGAGAAAGACGCGAACCCGACCAGCATTATTTGCATTCAAAAGACACACCGGAGGAACACATGGAGATTTTTGCACTTTTGGTGCCTGAGGTCACATCACAACAGGCCCACAGTGGATGGACAATGTTCACCGATGCAACAAACTCTTTCCTTCAAGCATTTTCTGCCACCTGGCTTTAGTTACGAAAACAACCGTCAGTCAGAGAGAACTAATGAAAATAAGACAAGAGATAAAACCTAATTTCTAAATTTAAATGCAGGGAATCTCCAAATGGCAAAGGCCATTTGGAGCTCTGAGAAAGAACAAAAAATACCATTTAGAGACTGCAGCAGTAGTGATTTATATGCCGTCTCCATTTATTCCTATGAACAGTCTAAACTTATCAGTAAATAGTCTTCTTTCTTTCTGCTTTTCCTGCCTTTGGTTACAAAATGCATATAAGAACCAGCTGCACATAAAATGTTCCATCATTTTTGCACTTGCAACAAGCATCCTCTCTTCTTGGTGCTAAATGTGTAAAGATCATTGTTCATTCTTCCCTACAGCTTGGCTCTGAGCTTGGTTTTGACTTACAGTCCACTCTGGTAGAAAAGGAGAAAATAGCCCCATTAATGCAATAATTAGCTGTATAATAGAGCTACACTTGGAAAAAAAATGATGCACAATGTGAGTTTGTTCGGCTGCATGAATTGGAGACAGCTTTGGTTGTTTCCTTAAATACATAAAACTGAGCTACGATTGGGATTTTTTAACAAGTATCCTCCAGTCTTAATAGAGATTCTGAACAAAGTAGGACCAGCAGGATGCTACTCTTTCAATTTGTCTGCTTTTTGGCACTTTCTGTGTGCAACACCAAATAGACTGATCTGTAGGTAACACCTTTAAATATCATGAGATGTGACTGTGCTGACAGTCTGAGATAGTCCTCATCGGTCCATAGTGGGATTAAGACAGAAATGCTGTTTTGTCAGGATGTAAATATTTTATTTATCGTATATTGTATAGCCTGCATTTGCACAGAAATGGTGTTTTAGGAGCCTCTAAATTGTATTGTTTAAATCCGAGATTGAAAGTGACAAAACAGAGAAGCACCATTACCATTATGCGGACAGCCTAACCACAATCTTTTAAAAACAAGGATGTCATAGACCCTCATCTAATCGAACTCGTGACCTAAAGTGTGACCAATGTAACAATGATAAATTTCATGCTTGGGTTTGTGTTGCAGACTAAAGTATCTCAACGTCGGAAAAACCTTTTGTATACTGGATTACTTTAATAATCAAACAAGGCTGATGAACAGTAACAGCATCGAATAGAGCAGAGCAAAAACCTTATTACACCAAAAGACCACAGGGCAAAAAGGTTTTATTTACTTTATTGAGCAGACATTATAGAAAAAAGATCAAATATATAATACCACATATGTACTTTATATATGCATACATGTATTAAGTTTCAAAAATCTGATAATTGAAAATAGTTAAAACTGTGAACAAATAGTATGTCCTGATGTCTTTTAACATCAGGAGGAAAATGTTCCCCTCCGTCTTTTGTTGGATACTCTGCCGAGTACTCTGCCTTGTTTATTATGTTCATCACTTTGAACCGACACGACTCCCAGTCACTACAAGCTTACAAGCTTAGTCATCTGTCCAAAAAAAGTAATTAATTTTTGTTATTGTAATTACCGCCCTCGTCTTTTTCTTCTCATATTTGGAGTGCCTGCTCCATTTTCTTCCCCCCTGTTGCTGGTGTTTTTTCATGGAAGCATTACAGCACCCTATACAGGCCTGGCATAGTTACTGCAACATTCGGGTCATATTTTGTGCTTTTGAATCCGTAGAGTCTTTGCTAGTGTTTGGTCTGAAAGCACCTCATGTCAAACTCCTGTAGTTGGATTGGCACGTTTCATTTGAACTTTTTATGCTAGCTTAACACTGAACAGAAAAAAAGTCAGTCTCTGTTGTGTCTCCTATTGAATCATAGAGCAAAACTTCATAATTGTTTGGTAATATGTTGCGTTACACCTCCTGTGGAAGTGTAATTGCGTTGGATTTGTGGACTTTGTGTTATTGTCCAGATGCAGTTATTAATGCGGACACCAAAGTAACTTGTAACAAACCTGTTTTTGGTTTTTTGAGCAAATATCTGAAGTCAGAAATGGCTCTGAAAGCTTCCATTTAGGATGTTTGTGACAAGTTTGGAACAGCTTGGAAGAAAAAAGTTAAAAAGCAAAAGATTTACAACTTGTTTATAAGATAGTTTGTTAAATTTCTTATAATATGAAATATGACGTATGGAATTTTGTTTCATTGCCAGTATTTTTCCATTTTGAAATCTCCAGTCGAGGTCATGACTTGGACTCTTTGCTACACTTACCTCTGAACTGCATCGACTTGTGACTGCGTTACAAATCCTTCACTTCGGGGGGAATTCAGAGGAGTTTCCCCTCAACTGTAGCTCCATTGTCATCTGAGGTTAAAAAAGGCAAGAAAACATGTTTGATGAATACAATCGTGTGACCAGAAGTAATGACAACCGTGACCCATTTGCACGATGATAATTAACCATCCACAGCCACAGGGTGATGACCTCCAAGCAGAGATCAAAACAAACTCACTCAGTTTAAAGCTCTCTTTGTTAGACGTAAAAAAATACATTCTTATGTTTTCAGCACATCTACCGATAATAGTCAAAATATTTTGTGTGTTTTATATATATTAGGTTCTGTGTAAAGAATAGTTTGACTACTTTAGTGTCTCAGCAGAACTGGGATTTCTCTGATGTGTAACCCTGAAAAATTGAAATCATCGCATCAATAAGTTTCTATCAGCTGTAACCAAATCAACCTCGAGGGCCCATTGTGATCAGATTTCACATCAGCGCACCGCTCATTCAATACAACAACATAAGGAGAACATTACGCCTTCTACTTTTGATTGCAGCATCATTTCAGCTCTCCTCCAGGCGATCTTTGGTTTGCTACATAAGATAGACTCTGATTAATCTTTCAGCTGCTGTTGTGTAATCGGTTTGTTTTCATCAGAAGTTACAGAGATCTTCATCAAGTCACATGAACTATGACATTCGTTTGTTATTTTGGCAAAAATAATTGATGATTTCTTAATATCTTAGGATTGTAATGAAACTTTTGTAAGGTAATCGTTGGATGTATGCCTACAACTAATTACATTTTGGAGTAAATCTAATTTAAATGGCCAACACAAAAGAGCTATAACTTGTCAAATTTCAAATTAACCTATTCACAGAACAATATAATATCTGTTTTTAAAAGGTGCCTCCCGATTTAATTCCTACAACACAATAAATAGGAACCTGAGCTGCGGTGAGTATTAGTATTTGACATTCATCAATTATACAGAGAGACTCTCCAGCTGTGATTCTCGCACCATGTTGAACCTCAACTTGTGGTGGAAAAAAAAATTCAGAGGTGGTGTCTTGATGGAGAAGCAGAAGAAAGACGAGATTAGACGTGGAAAACCTGGTGCCGTGGCGGTGAGCTCTAAGCACTCTGGCTCGGCTTCCCTCGCTGTCTGCGCCGTAAGTCGGTTGAGCAACGCACCTAGCAGGCAGATCGGAAAAAATTCAAACAGCAACTGCCAAGATCTTTATGTGGATTCCCTACTTCCAAATAGCTTAGGATTATTCTTCGTCTAAGCTAATACCTGGTGAGGAAGTAAAGCCTGAAGGATGGGATTATTTAATATGGCATTTTTAATGTGTGACATGCTAATCACATCTCAGAACAGGAATATTTCAACCATTTAACTTTCGTCAGGGGAGGAGAGGCAGCTTTGGGGGTAGTAAGCCTTCAAAAGGCCCCCCCCCCCCCCCCCCCAACTTTCATTTTATTTTTCCACCACCACCTCATGCTGCAGAAACTGGCTGCAAAATGACAATGACACATTGTCGTGCCTTAGAGGGGAAAAAAAACCGAAGGAAGGAAGACGACAAAGTAACCTCAACTACATGATGGAATTTTTTTCCTCCTGTTGTGGAGAAACAGAGCTGCCACAACAACACAGGGAGTCTCTGTTAAGCATTACATCAATCCAGGGCCTCGCTGGCAGACAGAAATATTCCTCTATGCACTGATAATGATTTCACAATCCTCACATACCGGCGCCTGAATCCCATACGGATTTGGGGATAAAGCAGAGTTTTCTCCCATATTCTGAAGTTTTACAAGGTGAAGCGTACGAGTCATGATTTGTCCAGTCCGAGCTGGTGAGGGAAATTTAAAACCGCCGCACATTTGACAGAAAACTTCAGAGTGATTTGACATAAAGGGAATGGGTGAGGAGGGTTCAGATGCACTCCACCCTTCTATCTCCGTCATCTGTCTGTGATCATTAATGGTTAAACATCTGAAGCGTTGCTATTATATGAGCATGGAAAGTTATTAAAATCCACACACACACACACATGCTCACACTCACGCCCTGCCCTCGAGTCTCTCTGTCTTTAAGGATTGCGCTCTGATAGTGGTGAGGAAATCAATGAAGGGCCTGAGAGCAGCCGGTCTGGCAGACTTGACACGCAACAGAGGAAGGTAAATTATTGGAACTTTAATTACTTTGATCCGTCATGCATTGTAGCATTGTGTCAGGGAAGTCAATGCCATGACAGACGCCGAACAAAGGCCAGCGCCGCATTTTCATAACATCTTCACTCCCTTTTCCTAATGCCTGATTAAAGCCAGGGTGTTGAGGACCACGAGCCCCCCGCCCCAGCCCCCATTCCCACCCCAACCACCCTCCCACCCTCTCTTTTGCCTCTATGCACTGATTTAGAAACTCATTTTGAAAGCTCTGTTTACCGAAGTCATTACTGAAGTCAGGGATTGAATGCTGGTCTATTATGGGCCTCTGCACCATGGCTTTACAAACAAGCACAATGCGCTGTCCTATCACCATTATCACATTGTTTGACCGTAATGTATCGCTGTTTCTTTTCACCCGTAAATATAAGTCCGTGTTTTCAGCTAAATTAAGAAGGATTTGCTTCCACAATGAAGCCCGTCCTTTTCTGAGTGGAGACACAAGAAAACAATGACAAAAAAGGGAAAGAAATTGGCCAAGAATGAGAATTTCCTTTTTTTTAAATTATCAAAGCGTGTACAAAATTACTCCCCCCCCCTCTTTTTCATGAATATTCTATCACTCAGCGTTGGGAAGAATCTGCAGGATTGTTCTTAGAGCTGATAAATACCCAGCATGCAATGTAATTTAGAAGTGCATTTTAATCTCCAATCATGTATGAAGCAGGGAAAAAAAGGTAACTAATATCAAGTGAATGGACAGACAAACCCCCACCTGCACACCACACACACACAGACACACACACTCTCCTGAAACAGTCATATTAATTGCCTAAACTGCAATATGTGAGCAGAACAGCAAAAGTGAATGCTTTGTTTTAATTCGTCGCTCATAAAATAAGTCTGGTTAAGTGTGGAAGCTGAAAGGAGAAGCTCAGAAATTGTCAGCTGTCATCAAGAAAGGAATGCTGGTCTTCATTGGAGTCTTAATTCATTAGTGGATCAGGGATTTGCTAACTTCAGACCTAATCATCCCCCAAGAATCCCACTGATGGTTTATATTTCCGTCTCTCAGTGGTTTCTGTTGCATTGTTTGGGATAATCCTCCACAATGTGACCAAATGGGCTTTAAGACACTCTCCTAAAGGACAATGAGGACACTAGCTGCTGTGGCGTGTCCATGTGGATGTTCAACAGGCAAGTCTGCCTTTCAGCCAATGGCAAATGAACAAATAGGTCTACATTTGACAAACAGGACCACTGACATCTAAGTTGTTATTTGAAACTTTTTGTTTCAAAGGCTTCACATTGGCTATATTTCTGTGCGTACATTAAGGATTTTTAGCGTAGATTTGCTGAATATTTGTTGAGGTGGTCTCCCTGGACTGCCAATAAAGATTTGTCTGGAGTCAGATAATTTGCTATGAGGACATCTGTCCAAGGAGCAGCTGGAAGACAAAAAAGTAGTTCCAGAAACTTGTCAACATGCTTTTTGTTGAGTTCCTGTCAAGCTTTTGTTGTATTTTTCTGCCATCAATAAAGTTTGTTTGCTTCTTTCAAAATGTGATGGAAAGTGCGATCAGAAAGGGACATATCTTCTTGACTTTGGTGTTCAGCTTGAATGGTTTTGGGTGGTTTCCTCATCTAGTTTTCTCCCATCTGCACTGTCCATCTAATCAATCTGGGGTTGCATTTTCTCTTACATCCAAGTCCTGAATAGTTAGCAACAGTCCCATGAACATTTAATATTAGCTGTGGTCAGAGGAACATGAAGCTGCTTGGAGACAGTCTAGTAGCCCTTATTTTCAACTTGGATGTCAGTAATTTTTCTGAGCTCCTCAAACAGCTCTTGCCTTTGCTTTCTCTGTCACATGTTCAGTAAGGTGCCTATAATCATACCAAACAGTGGTATGTTTGTTCCCTTTAAACAGTCTGATGAAAAGCTTGCAGGCACCTATGATGCTAATTAGCATATCTTAAACTTATAGCAATAAGCCATTTTGTTTTACAACATTTGTTTCACTTTTTTATATCTATATGTACATTGAAAGCATTATTTTACTAAGTGGGCAGCACGGGGGTGCAGTGGTTAAAGTTGTTGCCTCTCAGCAAGAAGGCAGCAACATAGTTTTTTTTCCAGATACTATTGTTTTATCCCACAAACCAAAAACCAACCAACCCAAAAAACTAGGTTAATTGGTGACTAAATTGTTTTTAGGTGAGAGTGTGAGTAGTTGTTCATCTTGTTTGTTTGTAGGTGGTAAATGGACTGTACTTATTTAGCATCTTTTTTGTCCAGCCAGGTTACTCAAAGTGCTTTACACTACAATCCGTGCCCTCATTTTACCCATTCACAATTTGTACCCAAAGGCAATTTGTCTTTCTTCAAAGCTCATCTAAATAAATCATTCTATGGAGGCTAGTCAGTGCCTAAATCACATTCATACACTGATGGGTCACACACACAACACAGGCAGTTCAGAGGTTCAGTGGCTCGTAGTCTCACCCAGGGACATTTTGATATGTGATGGAATAGCGGGGATTCGAACCCCCATCTCGATCATTGGCGGACGACTCACCTTACCACTCATCCACAGCTGCCCCAGTCCAATGTGGCCCTGCATTGGGCATGGGAACTGTCCAGAGTGTACCCAGTCTCTCACACTGTGACTGCTGAACCACCAGTCACCCAGAGAGGAGAAGCGAGTGATGGATGGATGGATGGATGGATGGATGGATGGATGGATGGACGGATGGATGGATGGACATTTTAATGAGTTGAAAGGGTACCAGCAAATTTATTCGTGTCTGCGTGTTTTACCTAAACACAGGCTGGTTGACACGGTCAA
>JAVKLF010000077.1:4192268-4202447 GCA_034783495.1 Millerichthys robustus | reverse complement strand
AACATATTGGTTTAATAAAAGCTTAACATAAAAAGCTTGATAAAAGTGGCCAAGAACTAGCTAAAAGCTGCAGAATAGCTTAACATAAGAAAAGGCAAGCTAATAGGTAGGAGTTATAGTTAATATATGAATAGCTCAACAGCATAATGTATCCAGAAGAATTCCATACAGTTCAAAGAACAAAATTAAATAGTGCGAATGCAGAATCTGTCAGACAATAACCAACAAAAACGAATTTTCCTTAGGTTACAAGCTGAATCTCTGATCTGTTTCAGCAGGAATGTCTTGAGAACATCATAAGACAGGAAGTAGAAAGAGGTTCAGTTTAGTTTTACTCACATGAAAAGTGATTGAAATATTTCCCCTCCACCTGTCTATTACCAAAAAAGTCATTTCTTTACAGATTATTTGGCGTGCTTTATTGGATGCAGACAGGGAGTGTACCTAAAAAGGTCGGCCAGCTGGGAATCACACGGGGAATTCACAGCTAAGGGCATTTGCACCCATGTGATGCGCACCCTCACCGCTCGGCTATCAGGTCACCCCAAGCAATATTCCTGTGCCGCTGTGGAAGAAGCAGACGGCAGGAGATTTCCCCCCTCGCCGTTCGATGAGCGAGCGCAGACTTGCCTTTAGGCTCGAGGTTGGCACAGCGTTTGTTTTTGCTTACCTTCCACTCCACATCCAAGAGACTTCTCCAAATGTTACTGCTGTTTACTTATTTGTTATATCATTTATTTTGGCATGCCAGTCACATTCCGGGCCTGTCTGTTCAACTTCATGGGGAAAAAAAAATAGCATTTGATGGACGTGTGTTGTGTTTCACGATGATAGGCTGTTGTTTTTAAATGGCACTGATGAGATTATTACCGCACTTGTGCACTCTGCACAGCTGACAGCAAAAGAACTGCAGTACGGAAAGAGTGGCTTGATTGTCTTTGAACATCATCTCATATGAGTGAGGTGATGGTTTGCGGTGGGGGTAAAAAGTTACTTCACTCAAGAAACAGATTGGATCTCTTCCATATGCTCAAAAGACCCACAAAACAGCACAGATCCATTCATTTTAAAGGCAGTTTATGTCCTTGGCTGCTTTTTTCTTACAGAAGATGGGTGTTATGACATTTGAATTTTGTAACTTTTGAAAATACACGAGACCCGTAGAATTTGTTGGCGTTAAGTTCTCAGAGCAGCTGCCATTTGGGAATTTTTTTTAGATGTGTTTAAAAATAAAATTAAGATCATTTATTGCCAAGTGCATTTGCGCATACAAGACATTTGCTTTTGGGTCCCGATGCTACCCGAACATTTTCAAGTACAATTGAAACAAACTTTGTTCGGTGAGTTTGAATGCACTTGATTCTCTTTACTTTTGTGTATTTGTATGGCTTTACATACTCAACATAGAAGAAAATACAACTGAAAGCAAAGACCAGCTGTGGAGGAGTGGTTAAGGGAGTCGTCCTTTGACCGGTGGGTTTCTGGTTCGATCCACCGTCCCATTCCTCTCAGTCGTTGTGTCTTTGGGCAAGACATTTCATCCGCCTTGCCTGCTGGTGGTGGTCAGAGGGCCCGGAGACGCCGGTGCATGGCAGCCTCGCCTCTGTCAGTTTGCCCCAGGGGAGCTGTGGCTACAATGTAGCTTACCACCATCAGTGGTGTATCAATATATGGGTGAATGACGGCAGAGTAAAGCTGTTTTGGAGTCCATAGGGACTTGATAAAATGCTACACAAGTACCCATCTGATTTAGACAAAAATGTTTAATGTCTGTGTATATTAGTAGTACATTTGCAAAACAACACACATCAAGAACACAGGACGGCCTCCTGGCCTAGGGGCTTGCTGTGTGTAGTTTACATGTTCACCCCATGCATGTTGTCAGTGTTCAAAATGTAATTTTACTCGGTGTTTTTGTATTTTTATTCTAAAACACAGGAAACTGTCTTAAACTACAGTACTTTGCCTCGCTCTATTTTTATTTTTTAGATATCTTTGTGTTTTCTTAATCTGTCATACTGAAATAAAAACACTATTTTTTAGGTCATCACTCAGCCACATTCCCCTCCGTTTGTTTGGAATCAGAGCTAGAGTTTTCTCATCGCTGGAGTTTTACCTCCATGTTTTGAGTCCTTGTACCTTGGCAGGCAGGTCCAACCATATGGTTGAACTAAATGCCGATTATGAGCCAATCTCATATATCACACACATATCTGATAAAACTGCAAATCCATCACTCATGTAGCACTTGTGGTTTTTTTTTTGTCTCCACTCCATACTCTGTTAAGTAGTGAGATTTATTGCCTACCTACAGCTTCACTGATCCATAAATATCAAATGTGTTTTAGGACTGTGCCAATACTTTGTCTTTTTGTCATTGAAGCCCAAATGTTACATGATGAACAAAAAAACAAGAAGATGGTAATATGTTGAATCCAGTATTTGTGATTATAATGATTAGATAAAGTCCATCCTGTTTTGATTCTAGGGTTTATTAGACCCTAATAAAAATAATTTGGTCTTTAACAGGTTCTAAAACTATTCAAATCTAACCTTTCCACCATATCATTATTGATTAAACAAGAACAAAATGGAAATGCTTTGAGTGAAATGTTGGTTTCACCTGGATCTTTTGCTTCTCTGGAACATGTAGGTGTGTGTTAATGCCAAATTAGAAAGACATCAGCCATGACCTTGAAGAAGCAGCTGTTGCTGCCCATCAATTTAGGAAAAGTCAAAGGCGATTTCCAATGAACCTGGAGCACATCATTGTACGGACAGAAAGGTGAAAAACATTCAGGGTAGCTGCTCATCTTTCCATGTGTGGACACCCAGGCAGATTTTACCCGAAGTTCAGACTGTGCAGTGGCCAGAAAAATTAGCTCCATCTCAGACTCTACAGGCAAATTCAGGGAGAAACCTCTTCTCAGTTAGAACAACATGGCAGCATGACTTAAGGGCCCAGGTTACTCAAACCAAAGCTAAATAGTCGACTTCCTGTCACATGGTTGTGAGTCCTTCTGAAAGCTGAGTAGTTGACGCAAAATGCTACAAATATTGTCTGAGCGCCTTTTGACCGGCGACCTTCTTGCTCGGAGGCAACAGCTCTACCAACTGATCCACCGTGCCGCCACGAAGTACAGATGATACCCAAAATTCACAGTTCTGTTACGCACATTGTGCCCCACTGCCACTCTTGTTATGATCAATAGGATTGCACCACGCTCACACGACGACCAATCAATACTGCATTTGGACACCGAGCGAGAAGCACTTGTCCAGCCTACTTTTGAAGGAAGGGGGAAAAGTTCATCTGGTCACATTTTTGCACAGAAAACATGTTTTAATTGCATCCTGTCATGCTGCTAAATGGTGTTTGATAAAAAAGTTGGGTAGTGAGTGGCAAACGTGTGTACAAAAAAATGTGTTTTGAAGCCACAATTTTCATTTTGTAAACTTCTCTGACATCTCCGTGGTGAATAGAAGTCATTGCTTCACTGTGAACTAACTACTTTTTTATTAAACCTGTTATTTCTCCTTTTTTTTGTCCATTCCCTGTTAAAGTTACTGAGATCAACAGTTAGGGAGAGAACGTTTTGCTACCTTTTATGAGAAAAAAACAACAACAGAATTTTCTTCTTTACTGCTGCTCCCTTGTTAGTTTGACCTAATTAGCTTCTTAGATGAAACATAAAAATAAATACTTACAGCGTAGAAATTAGAAATACAAATCAACCAAATGCACCACGGTAGGTAATAGGAGGTGTGTTCAGATTTTAGGCATGATATGTTTTTAGAAATAATTTAAAATATGCATCTGCCTAAGCAAATATACGAGAGCACATGTTCTCATCTGTCATGTCATAATGATCAAAAAGCCTAATGAGTGACACAGATACGATGATTACCTATGTGCACGTGTTTGCAGAGCAGCAGCGAAGGCTGCCATTGCACTTCACTTATTAATTCAGCACTTAATTAGTCATAATTTTATACAACTAATTTACTCAGGACGCATTAAATAAACATAGACGTCTAATTAGAATATTGTGTTAAACTTGTTGGATGGAGCGCAGGCGTGCACGAACACACACACACACACACACTCCCACAGACGAGCGGTGTTCATTATCAGGCGAATACCTTAGCAACTGATACCGCCTTGAGCGGAACAGAGAAAATGATTTGCATACACAAATATTCCTGTACCGTGTCTGTATGAGGATTGTACATTAACAGAACAAGTGCAAGTGAAGCTGTAATACCTGCAAGAAAATATGATACCATGGAGAGGTGATAGGTTAAAGCCATAATTAATTAATTTTGTGTAATTTCGAGCAATTTTCTACCCTTGTATTGTCCTAAAGGGATAATTCAGACCATTTGAAGTGGAAGATTCTGTTGTAGTTAGTTTTTTGAATTACCTATGTTTAGAGAAAGAGTTTAATTCTGACTGAACTGATAGGCTAATAAGTAGTTCAAATGAGGGCCAAGGCCAAACTGTCTGGGGATTTTTATTAATGGAACTTACTCAAAACTCTTGGAAAATCATTGGGAGGAAGTGCGTGAATTTTCAGCTGAGGGTCTGTGACCACCAAGCAGTGAGAGCGCATTTTGAGCTGGCAGGTTTAAAAAAATATCATTTTCTTGTGGACAACTTGCAAAATTGTAGTCTTGGTCGTGCACATTATTTTGTTGCCCATCTTAGAGGAAGAATTTCGGTCACATGCAGGAAGGTGCAAATTGGTGTAAAACTGTTTTTGTATTGGACTCAGAACCGCATTGTTAGTCCTTAAAAGATGAAATCTGAGACCTCCTAGTTTATTTTTTACTTTTTCAGTTTAATGTAGACATCTTCTTTGACCCGTTTTTTCAATCAACTACTTTGTTTTACCCTAATCTACCAAATACTGTTCAGATGATGAGAAAAAAGAAGATGAAATGTTATAATAAAATGTGAACAACACAGCTAAGAAAACCGTTCACCGTTTGATGTCTAAATTAATTCAGTCCGATCCACCTCCGGTATCTGTGGCGTTTTGCAGCCTGTGGCAATCAGCAGGTAGCAGCCTGCAGGCAGCGGTGCAGGCGAGCATGTTAATGAAAAGTTAATGGCAGAATTAGGACTGAAATAGCCAGTGGAGCCAGGACTCCTGCACAAGTTCATTAGCCTTGCTGCGACATGCTGGGGCAAACGATAAGATTACAGACACCTCCCTCATTCGAGGCTAGCACCTTGGGGCTGGAGATCTCGTGTAGGTAGACAGACAGTCAGAGGAAGTCTGACATTTCTACGCTGGCTGCTGGGAAGGTGTCAACATATGAGTGAAACAGTAAAGCTTTTTGTTCTTCTAATGAAAAGTGTCACGGTTAAATTCAACTTTTGTTCATGTTCTCGTGAGTTGTTTGGTTTATTTAGTTAAAATGTTGGATTCATTTTTTTCTGTTGAGTTGTAACACAAACTGATGTCTGACTAATAAACTGATTATAAGAATAAGCGTAGATGACTTTTAGATGCATTTTTTTGGCCTCAATTTAAGACTTGGATCAGTACTGTTTTGCTAGAGTTGAAGGTTATTGATCAATTAAATTTTTTACCCTCAACTGAAGCTAACATGTATTTTTTATTGAACTGTTTTCTAATTATACTGTCCTTAAAGAATAAATGTAGCTACACTTTATTCCTTGCTGGAAAAGGATTTTGAAGTTGCATGTTTCGAAAGAAGAAGAAAACTTAACAGTTTTTATAAATTTTGTTTGGTAAAATGTACAAAACCAATTTGAAAATGAAAGTATTTTTGAATCAGGTTGATTGAAAATGTTAATCAGTTGCAGATGTACCATCAATGATAACTGTTTGATAGTTTGAGTTAAAAACCTGTCATGTGAATCACATGATATTTGGCTAACAGAAAGAGCCAAAACACAGATAGAGTCATTCACATTGTCGCTTGTCATTCATTGTGGTGTGCATTGATTTCATACAGGAAGTGGGAAATAAGGAACAATCTGACATGCTTTGTTCATATTTTATGTCTTTCCTTTTGATTATTCAGTTACTGCAACAGGAGAAGTTGCGTCCGAATAGATTTCCAAGTCACATATCCGTCAGTGTTCTCCGCTCTGTTGCCCTACAGCTCTGAGTATTGATGCCTGAGTTGGTTTCTGTGAAGGAAACTGAATGACTGAATACTTGAAAGGCTTTAATATTAACCTCTAAAATGATGGGGCTTCTTCATTAAAGTACTTCATAAATCTAAAAATGGCCCTTCGGTGGTTGACATATTTGTTTACAGTGACTGCGACCTTTGGGCTTCGTCTCTTTACGAATCAGCCAAGAGGTCAGCCTCGCCCGCCGTCCGTCTAAATGAATGTAGCTCAAGATCATCTCGATTCGGCTTTTATTTAATTACAAGTATATGAATGCATGTCTTGCTTTGCAGTAATGCTGTTATTCTACATCATGGAAAGTGTAATTGAGACCACACAGGGCATTACAGGGCAGCATTATGGCTGAGGAGCTGAGTGATGCGTCTACTCTTGACACTCTGCTCCCTGTTTCTTAATTAGAAACTTAGATCACAGTGTCACACCAGCATGTTTCCTTTGCATCTTTGGAGGGGGAGGCCTTGAGCTTCCACGTACCAAAGTATATCAATAAATCTGCTGACAAATGTCCACAGATTCATGAAAGAAAAAAAAAAAAAAAACTTGAGGAAGATAAATTAGAGCTCTTAACCTGGTAATGTCCTCTAATTGGGGGAAGCTGTAATTGGTTTAAGCATTAATCAGATTTGAACCAGCCGTGGTTAAGTGTTGTGCGAGGTTTCCTGTCCAAGTATGAAAAGAGTTTTTGTTGTAATAAATATGTTTGCGGTGCCTGAGGGTGGCTGGGCGACTCAGAAGCACTTTATGTGATCATGATGACCCCGAGATCCAATGACCAAATATGCACTTAATGGCTGCAGTGTCTGAACGGTGGTCTCAGTGGGGAATTCGTCTCCTCCTAACAGGGAGGATGTTTTGCATAGTTGTTGCACCTTATATTTTATTTACATTTAACTGACATAGCCTCTAGTACTTTAAATAATGAGTAAATATAGCAGCAGATTAGATTTTGTATATTTTTTCTTACTTACTTTCTTACTTAGACCTGAATATTTCTGTCCATGTTTGGTTTGTTGAACTCTTCCCCTCCTTTATATTTTGGAGCACAAATGAGTTTGAGCTGAAAATATTTGGAATTACTTCAATATTTAATGAGGTTTTTCAGGGTTATGCAGCAGGTTTCTTAAAAACATTTTTATTCAAATGAACAGGTTTTTATTTGTGTGATTGTCTTTGTTTCCTTGCATAAATTGTCATTTTTATGGCCCTATAATTAAGATAAAAAACACAATACAAAGGTTTGTGTTTAGCCACTTTTCAGATCTCTGAAGACAACGAATCCCAAAGACTTCCTCAGTTCTGTAGTTTTATCTTTTTATAACCGTGCTCTCTGGCTTTGCTTTTTTGACATTTAAGTCATAAGATTTTGTCACCTAAAGCGGCTGCGCGGTTCTGCCTCTCAGGAATGTTCTCATAATTAAAACTCAGATGTTCCCTGTCTTGGCTGGCTGCTGACATATAGTACAGTAAACTATCCTCCTCCACAATTTGAAAACGGATGCCTTTAAGCGAACGTCATTTTGGACAAAAGAAGTAAGGTTTTTTATGCATAATGCACAAAACATGTAGATTAGAAGGGAGCTTCCAGTGTTGTTGAAATTCAAAGCAGTGACTGCTAGCAATGCGCAACGGTATAATAGATGAAACATCAGCCTGACTTTTAGAAAACAAGACCTGGGAGAAGGATGAAGTAGTCAGTGGGGGAAGAAAAATCATACAGATGGAAGAGAAAGGTTGTCACCTTCACCTTGCGTGCTTGTCATTCGCACAGCGTCAGGTCATTAAATTCACATTAGGCGTCTCTGAGGGGACCTGAGGATGCTGTTAGTGCACCTAAAACTGTGTGGCAGTATAAAGAATCACAACTTTCCGCCCTCCGTGATGGGAGGAAAACACACATAAAAGCAGCTACGCAGCACTTTGCATCCCGACTCTGGATCGTTAATGTCTCTCACGTCTGTCTTTCCCCCGTTTTCTGGGGTCCATAATGGAGACCAGGGCAACAGATAAGACAGAGGCCATGTCCATTTGTCCGTCCCCTTGAGGACAGAGCTGGATCAGAGTCAAAGTTTTATCCTGCTGCCACCGAGATGGCATTAACTCTGCATCTCCTGGGCCCGCCGAGTGAATCATTTATTAACAGAAACCTGCGATGGCTGTTTCAGATGTCACATTGCGTTAGGCCAAGGTCCCCAGATTATTCAAGATTTAGACGGATGTAGCAAAGAACTAAAAAGAACTGGAAACAATTTGCCGCGCCTAAGACTGGACATCTTAAAACAACTTATTAGGCCGAATTAAATTTAAATAAGCACTTCTCTGTAGTTTTCCTCTGCCGCTGCAGCTTGTGTCAAACACTCGGTGCATTGGTTTATCCCTTTTCCAAATGTTAAGGTCCAAATCATTCAGGTCCTTCTAGAATGCCATTTTGTTGTGAATTGAATGACGAATATGTGTAATTTGTGCATTAGGAAATTGTGGATGACGCATGTATCAGTTCTTCTGAGTGTCTAGCAACAGGCTGGTTGTTTTCTGTGACTCTTTCTCCATCGATCCTTAAGAAAAGACGAATTGAAGTAAAACGTGTGACACGATTGGACAGTTATTCAGCAGCTGGGTGGCAGCAATGACCTTCGACGTCTGCCCGGTCACATCTGACATTGGCCACTCCATTTGCCTGCATAATATTGTTTATGAACAGCAACTTGGGGGGGTTTATAGGTTGGTGTTGAACAGACAGCTGCTGTGTTTGGCTCCTGACCAGAGGCCTAATAACACCGGCACGAGAGCAACATTACCTGCCAGCAGCTGCCATCCAGTCCCATGGTACCAACCCAACAATCATCACTCAAATGTGAATAGAGTCAGTGATGATCATTTGCTGTTCTGAGACATTTATGGAACTTTTGGTCCCATCCTGTATTCTGTATCTGTTTTTAAACTGCAGTCAAATGAAATAATTTTGAAAAGTAGCTCTCAAACAGGAAGCTCCGCACTCATAGTTTCTGACTTCTGGCAGATAATACACAGTGCTCTTACTTTTCAAACAGTTTTCCTCTGCCGCTGCAGCTTGTGTCAAACACTCGGCGCATTGGTTTATCCCTTTTTGCTTCTCATTTGTCATCTTTACACATGAGTTGATCGCAGCAGCTTGTTTTAGCCCCCCCATACCTCCCCTCCACCTTCAGCCGCATCCTGCAAGCAAGACAGCTGTGAAAACAGTGTGGAAGCTGCGCAGCCAGCAGAGAAACGGTGCTGTATCTTCCAATTTTAACCAGATTTTCTAGGGATATTAGAGGAAACAAAAGATGCCACATCCCAGCATTCAACGCTCCAACCAACAACTTTGATGTGAGACTTTCTCTGAATAAAAAGATTTTGGACCGCTTCCTTACATTTAAAGTGAGGTGCCACTTAATGGCTCCATAAATTTGCATGTTCATGGTCCCGTTTTTGCATATACAATAGGAAGCTTCTACTTAAGATGTGGAGATCTCAAACTGAAAGGATTGTATGGTTTACAATAAGACTCTGACAAAAAAAAAAAAAAAAATCGAGGCTCGCTAAAGTTTGTTGTCACTTTTGTGTTGAAGAGTTAGATTTTTCTGTCCATAACAGCCGCACAGATAAGACACTAAGTCCTTAAAGGAATGCAAATCACCCACTGCCTTTTCCGTCAGAGTTTTAAACTAAAATATTTGTAGGAATTGAGTTTTGGTCAAACCTTGTAAATGACATTAAATCTATATTGTGAGACCTTGTATGATGTGTTGGTGCTCAGAGATCGTGTTGAGGATGACTACTACCACGTCACATCTAACGCACTAGATTTTTGTGTTGCAGGTACTTTTACGAAACACCTATTTTAGTAGCTGCTGGCATATTAATTAGCCTCATGGTTGCTAATTCAAGTGAGAAAAGAAAATTATCTGAAATCCTTGAATGTGAGGGTGTTGCTTGCTAGTTTATTTAAAAACTCATTTAGTCTTGTTGCTCATGCAATTTAAGGG
>JAVKLF010000077.1:4123119-4133224 GCA_034783495.1 Millerichthys robustus | reverse complement strand
CAACACGCTAACTTTAATAGAAGCAAAATGTTAGCTACTTTAGAGTTGACAAGCCCAGGCTTTTAGATTTTAGCTAAAATCTAAAAGTAGCAACAGGAAACTATTAGATAGCATTTTGCTCAAAGTAGTAAAAGGCTAGCTAAAAGTAGACAAAATTAGCTAATAGTATCAAAGAAGCAGCTAAAAGTAACGGACTTGCTAAAAATTTAAAGTATCAAAAATACAAACTAACAGTTAAATTTAACAACATTGTAGTTTTGGTTAGCTAACAGTTAAAAGTAGGAAACAACTAGCTAAATGTTGCAAAAACCTAAAGGCTAGTTAGATGCTAAACATGGCGAAGGGCTAGCTAAAGGCTCACAGAAAAGGCTTACTAAGAAATTAAAGTAGCATAAAAGTAGCTAAAAGCTAAGAGTAGCGTCAAAATCTAACAGAGTCAATATGCCAAAGGAAATTTTTATTATTTATAGATTAAGTTAAATATTCTGATGAATTCAAAATTTAAAAAAATGAAATTCTACCACCCATCTTCTATATGAGCTGAACATTTGCAAATAAAGTTTGAAAAGTAAAAAAAAAAAAACAACATGAAAGTAGTATGATTGCTGCTGATTCAGTATTCTTAAAATTTACAGCATTAAAATAAAGAAAAACCTTCCAAAACAGTAAGTTCACTCGCTGTCTCAGATATAGTGACCCAATTGTGTTGCCGTGTGACAAGGATCTACGGAAATAAAGAAAGTGCCTGAGGAGAGCGGTGTTGGCCCCTCTCTTTTCGTTCCACCCGTGGAGAATCAATAGACTCTCCGAGCGTCCAACACGCCGCCTCTCTGACAGCGGCTCACTGGAACACGGAGGCAGGAGTCGGTCGACGGGTTTGAGCTGCGCCGGTCCATCATGGCGTGTCATGACAACGAAATGAGTTGTCTCCAGCCACCAGATCGATGGCTGACATAAGAGTGTCGAGCTGCTGCGA
This sequence comes from Millerichthys robustus, assembly GCA_034783495.1. NCBI lineage: Eukaryota > Metazoa > Chordata > Actinopteri > Cyprinodontiformes > Rivulidae > Millerichthys > Millerichthys robustus. Next base: position 4,132,248 of record JAVKLF010000077.1, on the reverse strand, counting down.
TCGGCCAACGCCAAAGGGAAGGAGGAAGGGAAAAATATATATAAAAGGAGAGCTCGCCTTCTAAAGTTATTACCTCCACCTCGCTGTCAGAAATCACGGCGTGATGCATTACATGTGTTCCCTGTTGTGTAGGGAATGTAAGGGAAGTACAAACAGAGGGGAACGGGAGGAAAAATGCAGTTTCCGCTCCATTCGTCTCTCATATACCACTGAGTTCTCGGACAGGCAGGAGTGCGAAGGCACACTTTTGTTTGGAAGTCGGCATCGCTCACAGCGATGTCTCTTTCACTACAAACTGAAAAATTTAGGTCCCAGGCTTTTCACCAACATTTTACGTCGTTTCATTCCCGGTGAACTTGAAAAAAAAAACTCCACCAGGACAAGAGAAACTGTCATAAGTCGTTAACTTTATTATTAAAAGTCATTTTGACTGATTGATGCTTTATTTAGATTTGTATGTTTTGTTTATAGTATTTATCAAATCTGCAAACAAAACAAGAGTCTAAACTCAGGAAATGACTGATCAGGATTAACTCAATCACATCTACACACACTAGCACACTTCAGTGGCTAACAACAAAGAGAGAGTCAAATAACTCTTTAGTGTTAGACATCTGAATACCAATCGTCCTTTTAACTTGTGTGCATGTGATGATAAATAAGACCAGGCCACGCCCCTCGGATCATTTGACGACGATTGATCGTGGCATGCTAATTTTTCAAGGGTAATTTCCAAAATGCGCCTCACACATAACGTCTGGACTTATTAATAAACGGCGGAGCTTCATTGACTCATTTCTTACCCCCCCGGTCCCTCCATCACCCCCGACCCTTGTGGCGTGCAACGTTGTTCGTCTGCTCCTGGCAATAATAAATCATGCCGTGACAAGTGCCGCACTCTTAACCTTGATGGACTGAGAATCAGCGACCCCCTTCAAATAAAGCCTGATTACGCGATCGGCATCGATCATTGCTCTTGTCCTCTTCAATAAGAAGGTGCTTATTCCGCTGCTTTGACCCCAGCAGCGTTTGGAGCAGAAAGAAAAAAATAAAATACTTTAATTTCAGGAGTTTCCTTTTCTTATTGTTGTTTAAAAAAAAAAGTCTAATGCATTTTTTTGAACTTCAGATTGAAAACAATTTTACTTGCAGTTCAAATCGAGAAGTAAACAAGAGGAAAACCAGTGAGTCAGGCTGGCTGAGCAGCAGGAACTCTGCTTCAAATCAGGAAAACCGCCGAGAGAAGGCAATGATTTCAAATTCTTAATAAAACTAGCATTCATTTAAAAATGAGTTAGCACTGTCAGTGTCTGTAAAATTGGCTGCTGTCTTGAATTAGGTTAACTCCATTCCCACCCTGACAGTTTCTTTAACAAAAAATGTTCACTGGTTTATAAAAAACTTTGTTGACGGACATACAGGGTTGACCGTTAATGTCTTGTGAGACCTGTTTGTGTCTGTCGGAGAAATGCTCAGCTACAATACTACAACACTAAATTGTAGCTAAATATCCTTAAAATCAACATAGCGACCATTTTTGTTTATGAACATCATTTAGTTGTGGCAGCCATCTTGAATTTGGCTGATTCTAGAGGTTAATTAGTCCAAACAAAGACATTCAAACAAAGACGGGTAATTACATGAGCACCCACCTTTCAAACCAACCTCAGTAAATGAATGACAACCATTTTTTATGAGTATTGGAAAGTGAAATCTATGTGCTCGTCCGGTGACATTTGATAAAAAAAAATTAAATATTGTGGCCATGCATTATCGTCTCGTGGTCACAAGATATTTTTGCGAATGATACAGACATTGTTGAAGTCAGATTATATATGAAAAGGTTGTGTTTGTTCAAAAGTACCCCACACTTATTACTGTTATTCTTATTATGGATATGTTTAATCTAAACAGCTCAACTTTCACAGTATTTATGAGACGACAATGAACGCCCTATTTGGTGAATGGCAGGAAATGGATTTTTACTGTGTTCCTGAATGTGACATAACTCCTTCCACAGCAAAGGCACGGAGCGAGAGGAGCCTGTTTTGAGAGTTGAGCTTCAAATAAAAGAAAACTTCATGTACAAATACACTTCATGTCTTCACCTGTGTCGTATAGCTGGAACATATAATGCAAAGATTACTTTATGCCTAATAGCAATTGACTGAACTGACAGAACCGGCTCTGCATGGCAATGACAGCAATAATTACGCCATGGCCACGCGTTATTTATCTAGTAATAATGTGTGGCCACAAGATTTTTTTTAAAAACATCATCCCCTTCAGCCTACAAACACGAGGAGGCCATTGAAGCCACGGGTGCTACCTCTGGTCTGTCTCGCTGACCTGTCTCACTGACCTGTCTCTCAGTGTTACTCACACGGGTTTGAATGCGCTGTGACAGGTGCCAATCCTTGGCGGTCCAACGATAACGGTGTCATCCAGCCGGCGACCTTTGCAGCTGCCTTTACAGATGCCAAACATTTGAAGTTGTCGGGGGGCTGTTTGGGAATAACAATGGCGGCGCTGCATTTGTGGAAATCCATGAAATGTGTCTCGTATGTTTTTTGTTTTTTTTATGCGTTTGATTTATGGGTTCTTGAAGGAGGCGATAACCTGTTAATGCTTGGACGGATTTCTTTGTGTGCATGTTTGTGTCACATTTACCTTTGCTGTCACTTGATTTATGTACGAAGCGTTTGATGCTTCAAATCTCTACTCCTGTACGGTGCAGTAAAACAGTGGAGCTGGTACTTCTTGGATTTTCACTTGCAAGATAGACTTTAAAAAAACTAATGTTTTAAAAGATACATTTTCAGCATCTTATTATCCAAGATATTGCCTTTTTGTTCAATCCAGTATTAAATTACATGCTCTTAAACTAATTTAATCCAGGTCTATACATTAAATAGAAATAGATTATCAGTTGAATGCTGCTTGTCAGGAGGCCCAGAAACATAAACCATGCTCTGTTTCCCAAAGGAGGCATTTGGCATTTCTGCTCACATAACTCCTTTCCTGTTTACACGAGGGTATGTGCTTTTGGTTGGCTGAATGGAGGCAGTGGTGGGGGCTAGGAACAGGTGTCAGGAGTCTTAAAATGGCACTAAAAGACACACACACTAAATTGGGGTTGCTGATGAAAGCTTGACGTCGTCAGAAAAATGTTTCAGGTTTTTAGTATTGTTGGCTTTCTGTCCAAACAACAATGAAGCTGGTTGCAATAAAGTCCTACAATTATTTTTCCTTATTGTCGTTGTAGCTCAGCGATAAAAAAAAAAAGTGTTTCATTTAGAAATTTGTAAAAGGGTGAGGCAGAAAGTCAGGGAAAGCGTTGTTTAAACTAGTGGAGTGTGCGCCTTTTGTTATTGTTGGCGATACAAATTTAGCAAAATGGAGTGTTTTTTTAGTTTTTTTTACCTGTTTTAAATACTTCCATAACAGTCTGACATCCTAAAAAATTTGTGAACAAAGGAGAACTAAGCCAGATGTATTTCTGCTCTGAGTAAAGCAATAACACATCAACATGAACGGATTAGGCGATTAGCACTGAAGGTATGAGTTGTAAGGGTTCTTACAACTGTAACATATAACTTTAGAAGGACTATCCAAACTATCAAAAGGATTATACTGTATACACCGTTTCTATGTTAGGATAATTGGTAACTCTAAAAAAAACCCTATTTGTGAGTAAGAATGTGTCTTTTTGCATTCCAGTGATGGACCTGTCCAGGACGTACCCCACCTCCATAAACCACTGGAGAGAAGCACCCGCTTCCCTGTGACTTGGAAAAGAAAAAGCTGGTAAAAATAAACAGATGGGTGGATATTTTGGGGGAATATTTATCATTTAGTTCAAGTGTGTGTTATAAAATGAAAAAAAAAAAAGGTTGTCAGCTCCTCCCCATTTGTGATATCTGATGAACATCTGTTAGTTCTAAGTAGTTGTTGATGAGTGTGTGTGTGTGTGTGTGCTAGTTCAGTGGCTGCTACTTCAAGTACACACACACTCACATGCGCGCACAGACACACACACAAAAGTCCAGCCCCGTCTTCCTTCTCTTATTTTCTGGCCTTCCTCTCAGCAGATTTCACTTTACAAGCGTCTCTGCTCCTCCCACACACTGGAGATCAATTTGTCTTGCCGACAGGAATCCATATTTTTCTCATCTGAGGTACTACTTCTTCCAGAACTTCCTCCCTCTCACCACCCCCATGTCCACCCCGCCATCAGCCTTCTGCAACTGTCCGTCCACGAGCCGACCTCGCCCTCCTCCAACCAGCTGAATCAGCTCCCGCGCTCACACACACAGCTAAAATCCAAATGTTTCATCCCTGTATACCTGCATGTCTAAGCAGAAAACCCCAAAACAAAACCCTCCTCCGGCACTTGTTTAATTTACGGTGTCTGATGAGTGAACGCCGGCCCTTTGCGGCTACTTTCCAAAGATGTTCCATCACTTTGCAGCAAAAAGGGGTGAAAAACAAATCCACTCAGAAGTGGGAAGAGGAAGAAAAAGTAAAGAAGACTTGACGTCAGCAGGGGAGTGCAGGAGGAAGAGAGGCATTTTACAGCACATTTTTCTCTCACCGTTGTCTACCTTGGTTGGAGGAAAGACCGGCTAGCTCCCTCGTGGCGGCCGTTGCGATCAATACTACACAAGAGTTGAATTAGACCTGAAGTGGAGCGCACATCTACCTTAGGGGAAGCTAAGGCCGACCTGAAATCCCTTGAACATTTACTTTCTTTCCACCGAGTTAACCAATAACTGGATGAAATGAGAGGGAAAAGAGCAGCTGTCTTTCCTGTTTCTTATCTCTGCTTCTTCTTCTTTTTTCTCCACACTCTTCATCTCTGTCTCCTCTCGTCGTCCTCGCTTTCTTGCCGTCGCTTTCGGCGCTCGCACTCTCGGTATCTATTTTGCCTTAAAAGAGTCACTTGAGCGGAAAGAAAATGCACAATTAGCTGATATCCAGAAGAAATGGGACACACATGCACATGTGCGAGGAAAGCATGCATGTGGAAGCACTACGCACATCTTTTCATATAGCTTCGATTCAGTCATGCACTCTTGGTGTCACCGACTCGAGCTTTAGCAGCGCACCCGTTTTTTTAATATCCAGAAAGGTAGATTTTATTGTTTTCAAATGACCCACTTTTATTTAACAGTTACATTTGTACCAAAAGATTTGTTTTCTTGCTTTTTATGTTGATGAGTGAAACTTCATGACAACTGTTTTGAAGCTTTCATGCATTTGCAGGAGCACCATTGCGATGAACATCGAGAGCCTTCGACGCCTCTTCTGCACCTGCCTCCCCTTCGACGGGTGAATCAGGTAGGTGCTGGCCCTCCTCGGCCAGATGCCTCTCGCTGAATTTGGGTCAGTAACACACACCGCACAGTCCCTCTCCTGGATCAATAGAAGGCACTCAGTGCAGCTGATGCCCTCTCACGCCTGATGCTTCGCCCCCACACCCTACAACCCACTCCTTGCCCAGCACAGACTCACTCCAACCTGGCAAGGGACCAATTACACCAACCGGAGGGAATTACCCAGAGTCCCCCCACCCCCTTGTCTGGAGTGATATCTCCAAGGATTACAGGTACTTAGCTTCCATTATGTCTGCTCTATTACCTGCTCTCGCCTCTTAACACAACCTCCTTTGTGTTTGCCTGTTTGCACAACAATCCCTCCCGTCGGCCGGCTACCTTTTCACTTTTCAATGAGTGCTTTGTTGATTGGAGAAAGGTGTGTGGATATTCAGGAGTGTGTGTGCACACAGAAGAGGAAGCGCACACACACAGTTTGCCTGTGCAAATTCTCGGTTATACGGGACATCGCAACAGCAAACCGGCTCGGATGGCACGAGGGCTTCTTTTGAGCTTTTTGGCCAATTGTTGATGACTCAAAAAGAAATGCAAAGACTTTGTTTTCAGTCTAGTCATGTTAAGCTGGAATCTAGAAATGAATTAGCAATTGTTTCAATCCCTGCCTCAGATGTTTAAAAGATGATGTTGGTTTCCAAAGTCATTTTAGACGTGATCTCAAAATGTAAACCATAAAAAAGTCAAAAATGACTGAAATGGTTTTTCCATGTTCAGTTAAAAGATACGCTGAGCCCAGTGGGATTTTTGTACTGAAATGACACAATATACGTAGCTCCCCAAACATTTTAAATGCCACGTGAAGGCATATCAGTAACTTTTACCTTGAATCGAATTTAAATGAGCTACAGTTATTTATTTGTTTTCGCTTTGGTGAATTACTTTTACTTCGCTAAATTAATAGTGCTTTTTGCTGAATTGAATATTTTCCTCGTCGCACTTCTGTCTCACACAGATGTGTGCACACACAGACACGTAAACAGATTTCCTTTGCGTATCCTCATTTGCAGATTATGTCAACACACCTGTACGTGTGCCTGCCGCTTTCCCGTTTTCTCCAGACACGCTTGCTCCAACAAATTACCTCTTTGTTTCCACACACAGGTGGATGCTTCCCCTGTCAGAAATGCACTTTCTCTGAATAATCTGTCATAAACATTCAGTTAGTACACACACACACACACACTCTCAGACAAGAGGTAAGCTGATCTCTCTGACAGACAGACGACTGGCAGCTTGGAGAGCCGAGGGCGCTGAGAAGGTAATTACCCGTGACAGACGTACCTGTGTAGGTTTCACCTCCTCCCCTCCTCACTCCAACCTGCACTTATCACAGTTACCATCTCACCGCGGCCACTGAAGAGATTTAATTGGAAGATCAAGGTGTTTTACGGATCGATTTTATGTCGCTTCTGTTTTTTTTTCTTCTTCCCCCCTCCTTCTTTCCGAGTGCACAGTCACTCTTCTGCCTCTGGAGACGCTGCTCGGAGCTGTGTATGAAGGACTGTGTTGCTGAAGAGCTGATTTTGCCTGTCTGCAGTGTTTTATATTAGAAAGATTTGAAGAAATATTTTAAACATTTCTGTGAATCTGAATGTGAAACAGTTGGTGATATTGGTTAACACGATTATCATATTGGAATTTAGCAACAAATTGTAGTGCCCAAGAATCGAAACAAATTGTCAAGTTCATCGTGGTATCTTGGTTAATATTACTCTGCACTGATAGAATGAAGCTCAGAACAACAATGTAAAACACCAAAGCACTTCAACTTTGACAAAAACACTTTTGGCAAAATCCACATCCCCTACATATGGGTATAATTGCAAAATTATTTTGATAACATTTTTTTCTTTAGAAAACAAACTGAGAGACGTCATTTTATACACACACACACAGCACATACAGTCTAGTACAGCTATCTTTTTGGGGACATTGCATTGACTTCCATTCATTTCTAACCCTGACCCTAAACCTAACCTCACAGGTACGTACCTGACTCTAACCCTGACCTAAACTCAATTCTCACCTTAGCCCTAAACCTAACCCCTGACCCACCAACAGCATTTCCCCGCCATGGGGACTAGGCTTAGGTCCCCATAAGTAGCAGTTGGTCCCCACAAGTAGGTGTGTATGCCACAGATTCTACAATTTCTGCTTCAATTATAAATATAATTCAGTTAAAACCACAAAGAAACAGAAGGTTGCTTCTTTTCTGAAAGTCACACTTGGACCAAACCAATATTTGCACATTGAAACTGTGCAAAAAGCATGAAAACATGCACCTACTGTTCCTGCAAACATCTACGTTCTGTTAATAATTTCATTTCTCTATTAGCCAGGTGTTGAGGAGTCCCTGCGGGTCACATTTCACCAGGAATCAACAACCTGTTAAAACACCAACTTAGTTTCTTGTCTTTTACCCAACACAACTGTCTGGCATCTGGCCACAAAAATAGACGCTAAAGCGTTGGTAACAATTAGTAGCTGCTGTACTGGGAGACCACACAACAACCCACCTGATTTTCATACCGTTACCCCTCCCCCCTTCACCCACACATATACATACACAGCCACACACACACACACACCCTCATCAGGATGCTATCAATAGCCCCACACCTGTTTCCTGCCAACGCCAGCAAGGGCCTCTATGGCTGCACCTGTATGTGCTTACACAAGAGCCTCGAGAGGAGTATTTATGTGGATGGGACTGCAAGGCTGATATCAGGCTCTGCTAATGCAATCACAGGAAGGACAGGGAACACTTGACGAGTGTGAAGCAAGCCAACGGTGGGGTGAATTAACAAGCATCAAGTCAGGATGTGGATTCTCAAAAGATTCTGAAACGAGGGAATCGTTAGGCCTTAAAATGACTATTCAGATGATTAAAATGATTGGTGTGCATGTGATCGCAGAGAAAAACAGATTAAAAGGAACAATATAAACTTCCATTAGGCTTTTTCCAATGGTGTGAAGTTATCCAGCTGCTTTTTTTTTTTTTTTTTTTAAAGTAGCCACTTGTCTGGAAACACATTTTCGCACCTGCTCTTTTTTTTTTCTTGCATTCAGTGTCTACAATAATTGCACAACTTGAGTTTTGCCAACTTCATTTGGGTTACTCTTTTGGGATTGTTCTACCAACCTAGCTGCTTCAAACAAAACAGAGCAGGACTCAAAAACAACATGCTCCACAAAACTCACGGAGTCATTTTGTCTCCCAAAGAGTCAGTCATCCATTACCTCAAATCTAAACACATACAGTTGAGGAAGGAACTGCAGAGTCAAGCATGGAAGGGCAGGTGATTAATGCCAACACAGTGTTTCCAAGTTTGTGGCCAAAGTGTTATTGATTTGATTTTGGAGGGGCAAGAAAAAGGTTAGCATTTCCAGGCTTTGGTTTGAGGTTGGCTGAATGTGATGGGAGGAATAATGACCCCTCCCTCGTCAGTAGCAGCCACTGAAGCGATCAACCAGGAAATGGAAACAATCCCCAGCCAGGCGTCGAGCAACTTTCTGTCTTTTACACTGTCGATATGTGTGAAGTGGACAATCACCGGCTATTGAGTGCCACATAGCCCTGCACCTAACGGCCGTTATAGTTTTTGAAAGGTTAAAGCTGCAACACAAAAATGTGTAATGTCAAGAATACGGGTGGATTAAGGATTTCTGTCGCCTTTTTTTATTTTGAGAAAATTGCTGGGATTGGACTTTAAAAATGTGTTTGTATAGAGTAAAT
>JAVKLF010000077.1:4106214-4117036 GCA_034783495.1 Millerichthys robustus | reverse complement strand
GTTTGCTGTTTGCTTTAAGGTTAATTGAAGTTCAATGCCACCTTAGCAGTGTCAGAGTTACATGGCTGAATAATTGTTAGGTGAGGTGTATTAAAATGTTTTGGGAAGTGGATACTGTACATCTTTCTCAAAATGAATTTTTAGTAAAATAAGTCTCGCCTGATGAAGGTCAGTTTAGTGAACTGATTGAAGTATTTAAAAATATGTAGATAATCTGGATGTGCTGAATGGTTTGTTAAACAGATTCAACTGGGAAGTCCTGTTGGAAGGTGTTCAGAAAAGGATTGGCACTTTCAACAAATGCTTGGCAGGTGAATAGATGAACCCTTTGTTCATAATCATCTATCATTACCAAATTTCTGCCAATCAGATCAAAGAGCAAAAATCACAAGAGCTCGTTGTTAATGGGAAACCTTTCCTGAAGCCAGTTGGAAAAAGAATAAAAACTAGTTTTTCAATTTAAAGTAAGTTTTAGTCTTAACATTTCAATCAATAAAGAACTCCAAATTTGATACAAATGATTTTAGGGTAAGTGGCGTTTATTATCAATTTGCTTTTATTGGACACTGATTGAATCAAAACTATTTATCTTGAGTGCAGACAAAAACCTTGAAGAGAGATAGGATAAAGTTCCATTTCTTGGTAAGAATTCGGGTTCATTCTTACAAGAATAAAGCACAAATAATGTTGCTAATTCTCACAATTTCTTTGTTATATCAAGGGTATTTGAAAATATGGGTTACGCTCCAGTTTTAGGATTTATGAAATTATGTAATTGATGGATGTATATATTTTATTAAAAACATCAGAAAGTACTACAGCCGATTAACTGTTAGAGCCAACCTCATTGAATATGGCCACCACATTTAATCAACTTTATAAAGCACAAAAATGTCTGACACTGCATGAAAAGTACGATTTTCTGCAGTTATTGATATTCAGTTATTCATAAACAGGGCAGGGTTTATCAAGGCCTGTATTTATAAAGACTTACTTTATTGTGATCTCATTTGTTTCATCCAATGACTGAGAAGTAACGTTAGTCAGCTGCTCCTGCTCCTGCTGGTGCTGCTGCCATCCAAATGGTAAATAGTCTTTAACATCTCCGGCCGCTCGGCTCCCCACTGCTTGAGAGGTACGTTTCCGACAGTTTTTGGCACAGGCGAACCCAAGTGGGCTGCGCTGTAAACGGCCAATTTTCCTTCCTGTAAACAATTTACAAGGATTAAAATCCCACTTTTTGTGCAATGTCTGGCCATTTTACAAAAATTGAGGTTAAGTCTGCTGTGACAGGAGCTAAAAGTTATCACGAACAGATTTACTAACTCTAACAGATTGGTTAAAATCTTTATTTAAAACTTTACAGGCATGATATGCGTAGTGATGTACATTTTGGTAACATGAACAAAAACACAAAGAAAATAGGAAAAATAAACCAACAATAGGTGATTTTTTGATGTTTTCTAAAAATTAATTAGCTCAGCTAAATTGCTCATGGGGCCATAGTTAATCAACGCCACCAGCTCAGGTTCCACAAATCCATGGGGAGGGGTTGCATGATGATGGTAGGGGATGGATTATGTAAAAGTACAAGTATTACTTTTTTATCTTTTAAATGTGTTTATTTTTCTGCACCAAATCATAAATTAAAATTCTAAAATTGCTTTTAAATCAACTTTTTATATTAAATTAAATGAATCTTTTACTTATTGGTGGACCAGCCGCAAGTTGAATAGCCCCTGCTATAAATGTTTCATGGTTTTATTGCATTTACACTAAAATTAGAGATATTCCATAAATACTTGAATAAATGATTAGAAGAATTGGGATTTAAAGGCATTTGATTTTACACATACATTTTTAACTGTTTCAACCACTTCAGAGCAAAGTGCCAATTTCCTGTCAGAATTAATCTAGCTTTAGATCTTTGCAAATACAAATATTGTGCTATACATCCCATCTTATCCATTTTATAAGAAAACCAAAGGATGCAAAGAAATTGATTCTATGTTGTTTAGTACAATGGTACTTGATTCGGAAAGAAGTAGCAAATAAATATTCAGATAAGCACTCAAACGCAATAGATCCAGTCTACCTAACATCTATATTTCTGTTGGATACTTCAGTGTTTGTAGCTTTATAACTCTGTATAACTTTAAACCACACTAGAGGATTCATTGTAAGATGCACTTACAGTTTTAAACTCACACTGTGAGCGCTCTTCGAGTAAGTATCTCACATTCTCCCCAAGCAGCACTTCCAGGAAATAAAAGTCGACATTTACCATCCTGCCCACATCCAGACCTGTTCGTCCGACTCAAGACCGACTTTCCAGATTCAGTTCCTCACCATGAATAATGCATGACGCCCCCACTACCTGTTTCAGCGTGTGCATGTAGGGTCACAGAGGCCGAGCTAACACACATGAAAGTGCACACATGGTCGGCGCAGGAAGGCGAGCCTGGCCTCTGAGGTTTGACCTTGTGTAAACACACCTACAGTATATCCACACACAAGTGTAGTAAACACAACCGTATATTCACACACAGGCAAACAAAGCCCACACACATTCAGTTTGTACCTTAAAGGCAAGGTTGGGGGTTGAAGTGAGCACTGCTGGCAATAAGGTGAGCCGTTGTGCAGCTCTGTGGATGAAAGACAAGCATCGGGAGGCCTGAACTCTGCGCTTTTGTGTCGGGTTTGAATTTCTGTGAGCTGCGATTTTCTGTTTTTCAAGTGAACTTGTTATATTTTGTGAGAAGTAATGTTTGTCTGTGGCTTAACAGTTTCATGTTGTTTCTCAGTTTTTTATTATGCAAAATTGTTCTTTTTATTGTCATCCTTTGAGCATCCTGAGGAATAATAGAAAAAAGTATCGATATTGATATAAATTGATTTTCCATTGAATATACTGTATTTTTTATATTATAAAACAACCATCATCACACCCCTAAATGTGAATTAACAACGTTTGACCAACACCATCACTACTTAACCCTGAGCAAAAACAGATAAAAGAACGAACAAAGAATAACTGCATGCATGGGCCAGCACCACATAAATCAAACCCCAAATAGGCCAGATGTGGCATGCCATCTTAAAAACAGTGCCATTATTGCCAGACCTGGCCCACATCCAGTTGACAAACCAGTCCTCATGCTCAGCTAGTCAGCAGTGCCGGTTTGACACCAGATCTAACCCACACCTGGCTGCTATGTGGGATGACAGGTTGAATGTTCCTTCAGATAACATTTCAAATGAGCCTTAAATGTGTAGTACATTGAAAATGTTGAAGAATCTCGTAAAGTTGATGATTCCAATATTTACAAACTGACTGATAACACAGCTTGTTCAAATGTTGTACGTCTGTATGGTACCTTACAGTCACCTCCAGTGGTGGCCCTCAAACCAACACTACTTCCGTACCACTATACCAGAGGTTACAGTCAGCTCAATCAAGTTTACTTTTTCAATACAATCAGATTTGGTATATTACTGTATAAATTGTTCTTAGAACAGATAGTTTGAAGGCAGTGGGGACAGAATTTTAGTTTTCCTATTTTCTTTTCTGTATGTTTAATGGATTAACAGGTTGGCACCAGCCTTACATAACCATTGTGCTCTTTGTCTATACCACATTTGAAAAGAACTTGTATTTTCTCATTTGAATATCTCCTTTTGGTGTCATTTGTTTGAATGCTTGGTATTTCTTCTTTAGTAACTTTGTTCATGAGCGTATACAGTACAGTAAGCTTGTGTGGGTGTCTGTTTGTGATGCAGGGTGGTGTTGAACGCCTGGAGCTGTTCCCTCCTTTTCTTGCAACCTGAATCCTTTTGGAAAAGGGAAGCGGAGTGCACACAAGTGAGATGATCAAATAAATCAGCTGGATTTGTCTCCTCTGTCTAAAACATAAATATTAAGCACATTAGGATCATGCGTGGAAGTAAGCGTGTCGTGCTCGTAATCCCCAGTGATCTGCAGGTCACTTTAGGTTTGTGTAGCAGGGGAGATGAGTATTTACTTGAACATGTGAGGCGTTTAGGTGACGCTCTCCATCCTCTCTGACTCACTGATTGTAACGGTAAAACGAGGCAACAGTGCCCCTTCCCCGCACATCTTCTGGACGGTGATGCAACCCCCCCTGCCCCCCCGGGCCAATCAGTAACAAATATGTCAGTTTGTGCCGATGTGTAATTGGGGTGATCCCTAGTGACAAATAACGTTATATTGAGAAAGCCAGAATCCATAGTTTTACACAAATCAAATCAAAAATGTTCAAAATAAGACTTGGCAGAGAGATGAACAAACTAATGAATATGATAATTTATTAGGAGATAAATTTAGTGCTCTGAGCAAATTGCTCGCATGAATTTTCCTCGTCTTTTTCGTTCCTGTTTTTGTATGTACAGTACAAACACAATGAATGAGTCAGTGTTAGAGGTGCGAGGTGCAGAGACGGAGAGAGGAGAAAAGTGAGGCCAAGACAGAGAGCCACGTTGGTGTGAACACTTTCTTTCTGTCTCCAACAGCTACTTTTTTTCCTGAAAACTTGACCTTAACAGTAAAAATAAAAAAGTGTTACAGCTGGTATTTCGTTACAAAGGGGGTTTGTTTATTTTGCAGGTTTTTCTTGAAGTAAACTCTAAATTCAACACTGTCATAACTGACTGGGATGACTTTCAGCTACTACCTCTCCAATTCTTAAAAGTCACCAAATTATAGCCACTTTTATATTTGCTAAGTTTGATTAGTTGTAGAGACCATCTTGAATCAGGATGAATCCGAAGGTTAAACTGTTGTAGATGTCCATGCAACGAATGCATGATTATATTGAGTTTTAATGAAATTTAACCAGTGCTTTGTGAGATATTTTGCTAACAGAGTTGACTCTGACAGTTAACACCTCTTATCTTGTGGGATCTGTGAGTGCTCTGAGTTGGCGTGACTGTCAGCTACTACCACACCAAATTGTTGTTGAATATCTGTAAAACTGATTGTGTTATAGCCAATTTTATGGGTAGACTCAAAATGTTAATTTGTTGTAGCTGTAATCCCAATAATCATTTCTAAGAGTTTCAGTAAAACGAGTCCAGTGGTTTCAGATGTTTTGCTAACGGACGGACAAAACACACAGACGCAGTTACATCTTATAAATCCGTAATTTAGTAATTCCAGCAGAGAATCATTAAATATAGAGTGCTGACATTAGAGTAAAAGCTGAACATCACTTATTTTTGATTAAAGTAAATAAATAATGTCCAGGTTAGCCCCGCCCCTCGCACTGTGACTGCTGGAAATGGGCACCAGTGACCCTGAAAGGAGGAAGCGGGTTAAGATAATTGATGGATGGATAAATAAAAAAAAATAAATAAAATCATTGCCTACACATTCTGTTCAAATTCTTGCAGAGAAACAAAGATCAGATGTTCAGGCAGAAATAAAAGAAGCAGATGCTCGGTTTTCTACGTGTTTGCTTCCTCCTTGTGTTTATTTTCTCCCTTCCCGATCTGCTCCTGGCTCTCAGGTTTGCCGCGCAGCACGGCGACCTGTGCAACACCTTCCCCAGGCCAGATGGCGATGTCGAAGGCGACGAGAGCAGCAGAAATCTGCCAGAGCAATCTGCCGCAAGCAGGTGTCAGCTAATTGTCTCGGAGAGCTCAGGCAGCGGCGGGCACATGCCAGCTCTACCTGGGTGGAAACAAATATCTTCATTAGTTCGCATTTTGTCGAGGGAGAGCTTTTCCAAAACTCTGCGACATAATAGGCCAAACTCAGAGGAGGGTGATGGGCTGGAGCTGACAGCTGAACAAGTGCAGCCTTGTCTAACAGATAAAGATCCTGTGCCTGAAATTCACTATTAAAATTATGTTACATGTTTCCGAGTGGGGGGATTTATACATTTTTCTGAAGGAGGTGGTGGTTATTAGGAGTGCAACTACAGGTGTTCTGTTGTGCTAATCAACACGAGACCCATCAAACTAATATGCTGACTTTGTTCGCCTCCTCCTGCCTTCCTAGGTGCTCTCTCTTGTCGCTTTCTTATCACTTTTTTCACTTAACTCTGGGCTTAAAGTAAGAAAACATTTGTAAGTAGTGCCACTACATACCATTAAATAGTTTGATCATGCATTTGTGGCAGCTTTTAGATTTAAAATATTAATTTATTATCAAAACTATGGACTATATTTTGTGCAATAGTTCAGTAACGGGGCCAAAGAAAGCTGCTACAGGGTGTCGCTGCTGTCACAGAGCCTCTTTCACTTAAAGGGGTTAGCCTGGGTATGCCACTCATTTCAATGCCCTCATTGTTTTATAAAGACGTTGCATTTGACCACTTCAGTATCAGTTAGGTTGCTAATGCAATCTAGCCACTTCTGTTGTCACAATCTTCACACTGGCTCTACATTAACAAACAACACTTAGCCTTAATGGGAGCATTTAAGAACTAGTGGGTCACCACGCTGATATGCTGGAGGAAACCCTGGATTACTTCACCGATACAGGCGTTAAATCCAACAACCACTGGTTTGCTAACAGGAGAGTGAGCTCATACTTAAAGAAGAGAAGAAGAGAGCGTCCCGAGTGTGAAGCGGAAGTGTTCTTCTTCAGCTTAGTCCGATGCAAACAGGCAAGTTATTACAATTAGCTGTAACTTAATGTATGCAGGATTTTCTTGCATTATAAAAACTAGATTTGCGGGGATTGATCGTATAACGCGCTATCTCCGCAGTCCCTCGGTAAATTTCATGCCCTGAGATCTATGTTGTTTCTCAAAGCTAGCAAAATACTAACTGTCAGTCACGTGGATGTAAAGGCAATGAAAGGCCTAGCATTCCTCGAAGAAATGCAGGTTGCCCTTCACCGTGCCTGCCAGAGTTTTAAGTTGAAAAACTTTTTATATACTTTAAATACCTTTGAAACATTTAATTATAATCTGTCTAGTGGTTCACAATTTACACTGCAGACACACAGTCAAAACATTATCACCACTTCAATGACAGGTGATTAAAAAAATGGTCTCTAGCACAGTAAATATAATATTTAATAAAGTTTGCAGTTTTTATTTATAAAGCCAGGTTTTAGTTTTATATCCCAAGACATTTAGGGGATGTTTGAATAGATTCCAATGCAATTAGCCAACAGTAGAAAATCTGCTCAAAAATTCATGCACAAAAATCTCCAATTCTGATTTTATTCGCCAACTAAGTATTTCAAACCAAGACCCTTGCATCCTCTAAGCATCATTAAATCCAGTCTATGTCACCCCTTGTTATACCAGTGAAGCCCCTCTGCCACCATTCACACATGACGAGAACAAATTCCACATGCGCTTTTGTCATTTAGTCAGGTAGCGGCTCGCCGCTTCACAGCCTCTGACATTCCCTTTGTGTATTCAGAGAAAAGGAGGGGTTCTGCGGCGGGATGTTCTGTTAGACAGCAGAGTTTCTTTTTTATTTTCTTGTCAAAAGATGTTTCAAACTGAGTCATCCAACCAGAAACTAGGAAGCAAACTGTTTCTAATTTGGAAGCTTTTCCTCAGAAAGATTTCTCAAGGAAGTCTTGTAAAATATCCTGTTACTGAGCAGTAGATTTCATATTTACTGTACCTCGAGGAAAAACTGCATTTTGTTGTTGTTGTAAAAATACAGCTTCAATCCTGAGTGCTGAATGATTGGAATGAAATTTGTTGAAGAATCCAAAACTGTGTTTTTAAAATGAAAGGAATCAGAAAAAGGCTACATCTACAGAAACAAAAAACAAAAATTAAAATGAGCAAAACAGCAACTCAAAGCTAAAACCAGCAAAATAACAACTAAAAGCTAAAATAAGTAAACCTGTTGCTAAAAGTTAAAATGATCAAATCATGTGCAAGTTTGAAATAGCAAGCTGGTGCATAGGTAAATGTCTTACTTAGCAAAAAAATAGCTTCAACCTAAAACTAGCATAAACAGTAACTAAAAGCTACAATTAACAAACTTGTAGCTAAAATCTCAACTTAGCAAAACAGCATCTACGCTATAATTAGCAAGCAGGTAGGCAAAAGTTCAAATTAGAAAACATTAGCTTATGGCTAGAAATAATACAATAGCTACAAGCTAAACTTATTGTTGCTAAATGTTAGACCATGCTAGCAAACCAGTAAGTAAAAGCTAAAAGTAAACACTGTGTGAGACTGTGCATAACCATTTTTAAAGGTTTGATCCACCAGCTAGAACTTTATCATTCCTCAGCATAAGATTTCATTCTAAAACACTGAAACAAAAAGCGATGGGTAATATGCGTTCTCTTTTTTTAATTTATTTAAACCTACAGATTAATAATTTGTTTTAATTCGTGAGACTCTCCTCCGTTGCATCAGTCCAGATGTGTCCTACAGCTCCCCACTCTGAGACGTTTCTATTTTTAAATCTCAAACAAGAGTTGGGTTTTTAAAAGCTTCCCACGATACCGATTGATCCCGCCGACCTGACTCTCCTCAGGCTTTCCCCTGGTCCATTAAGAACCTCATCACCAGAGGAGTTACAGCATTACCATGTGTGGCCTCTGTTGTTTCTAAAGCAGGAAGTGCCCAGTCAGGTTTAAGTGTGCCGTTTCCACACAGAACCCTGCTGAGCTTCGACTTTAACCCTGCTTCCTGCTGCTTGAGGCTCATTGGCTAAATACCTCGGGTCAGACCTTTACAAGCTCTCAGCTTTCAGACCGTGAAGCCCCGCGTCGCATCTCATCCTGAATGTTTTCATTACAGGTTGTAGTCGCGCAAAAAAGTTTTATTCGATTTATATGAATCTTTAAGCGTCCTTGCTAGAGAAAAACAATTTAAAATGACTTCATAGCGTAGCTTTCTTTGCACAAACTTGCGAAAAAAGCATCAAGAATGCATACGCTGCAATAGTAAGGATATATATATATATATATTACTGGTTGCAATATACATAAGAATGTACTATTTCTGTCATGATATGTGTTTCAGTGTTTAGTTTTCTGTTTTTCTGCTTTGTAAAAGTTTTTCCATTAGTTTGTGTGTATTGTTTATTTCTATCTTGTGTCTCTCTGTGTTTTCGAACTCTGTGCTTTTAGTCAGCCTTCTCTCCCAGGTTCTGTCCCACCCACTTCCACCTGTTCCCTGGTGTTACTAGGCCAAATGTTTCCAACCTGTCACATCATTTTCAAACTATTTAATCTCCCAGTCTCACCTTCAGTCTGTCATTGTGTGCTTTTAGTCCTGTCTGGTTTTCCATTCGTGTTCCTCTACGGACAGAATGCTATCATGTCTTCCTTCCTTTACTAAATAATTTAGTTTTACTGAAGCTCCCAGTGTTTGATCTGCATTTTTGGGACCATCTTGTCACAAAATGAACACAATTTCTGTTCTACTATGTATTTTTTTAAATCATATTACATTAAAATATTTGTGCAAATATATGTTTATACAAATATTTTCAAAGTTTAATGTGTCACGTGTCGGGTTCAATACTATGATCCTATTGTGTGTGAGGTTTTTGCATAATCTAGTGGCACACAGACTATGTGTTGTGAGTGAATGTCAGCTACTACCATAATTTTGTTTAGCTCAATTTCTGCAAGATTATATCTGTTTATATATATGCTAAGGTTGATAATCTGTGACCATCTTGAATTGGGTTGACTCCAAAAGTTAATGAGTTGAACAACCAGTAATTACTTTATAAGGGTTTTATTAAAACCCATTCAGTGGATCATAAGATGTTTTGCTAACAGACACACAGAGATAAACAAATGCAAGCATTCACTTTATCAACTTCTTTCATTGCAAATAATAAATATTATTTTAAAGTACAACACATATTAAAGATTTCACAAACAGAGTTCATGAAGAACATTCTGTTGGACAAATCGACGTGTATAAAAGTGTTCAAGTTTAATGTCACGGTATTACATATACACACATTATATAATATATTATATAATTATATTATATAAAACTGCAAAATGTGTAATACAAATTTCACTTAAATGGCATGTTGTTTGTGGTGGTTTTTTTTATTTTACGTCTTTACAAAAATTTAATTTCTTAATGATAATTTAAAAAAACACTTAAATTTTGAAAAATGTTGAACATTTCCGCGTTCCATATACTGCAGCATTTTTTCTAGTAAACTAATTGTTGATTTGTTTAAAAAAAAAAAAAGAAAGAATGAACTCAGATGTTTTTATTTTGTCATAAATATTTATGTTTCTGTTTAAATTAAAATTCAAAATGTCTGTTTTGTGCTCTAATTATTCATATAAACTCCTATGGTAATGCCAGGGCTAAGTTTTCTTTTTTCTTTTTCATAAAAAAGCACATTCAGCAATAAAAATCCAGAAACAGAGACGCATTTAGTATGTGTTCATTTTCAACAGTTTTTTACCCCTCATCTTTGCACATTTGAGCGTCATATTCCTCTCAGGTCATAAAATGCGGTGTTGATCCAGTTATTTTACACCATTTTTTATATGACAAGCTTTATTGTGCATTATGTTGTAGCTCATTCCTCAGCGCCGTGCAACAGCTAGCTGGTGTGTAATTACAGCTTGTAGCGAGCAGCCAGACGGAGCGATACGTGAATGAGAATCTGTTGGAGGACTTGATTTATGTAGCCTTGCTGTGCTATATCAGGAGTCCCGATCTTCCTGTTCACCTTAACTCTGGGCTGCAGCGTACATGCTGGTGATTTCTGTGGGGAAGGAAGTTTTCCTCGGCCAGAGTTAAACTGAAAGCCAGTTCCCACCGTGTCCATCTTTGTGTCTCCAGAACACTGTTGAGCATCTTAAATTAAATCAGTGACTTTGCACCACTTT
>JAVKLF010000077.1:4040301-4057570 GCA_034783495.1 Millerichthys robustus | reverse complement strand
AAGAGCTGGGAGGACCCCTCGTCTTAATTAATTAGGCTCCCTTCCTGATCTCACTGGCCTCTTTCTACACACAATTGTACCTGTTGCTGTCTGATTTTATGACTCTCCTGTTTCATAGTCCAGGATCTCTCAGTCTTGTTAAGTTCACTGTCATGCTAATCTGATGGGGATTTTTTTCTCATGGCCCTCCGTATGCGTTCTGTGAACTCTTGTACATATGGTACAAAAATACATTTAAAAGCCTGAACCTTACTGGATTCTGCTATGTAACATTCACCAAACTTGTCTCCTGAGAGCAATAAACGGATTTTACAAGCTACATTTTTTATTTAAAGCAATCCTTTAAAACAGATGCCATATCAACAGAATTTCAGTAATTGTACTTCTTGTTAAAACTTTAAGCAAAGTTAAATGCTAAATGCAAGAATGAGCCTCAACAGCCTCTAATTTTCAGCAACGGCAGCATACTTCCTCTGTGAAACACTGGATTATCCTTGTTCATAGAGGAGAAAAGACAGTACAGGTCTCCTGGAGTCATTTGGAGTAATTCAACACTAGCACAGCGACAGAAACAGTGTATTTCTGAAGCTAGTCATCCATCAAACTCTGAGGAGAATGTCCAGTTGGTGGCTCCAGCAGGCTTAGAATAGCCTTTTGTTCAAACACCTTTAATAATTAACACCTACTCAGCCCCTTAGGCTTCAGAAGATTGAAGACTATCACTGGGGGGGACAGAAAAAAAAAATCTCCTTCCCCTCCCTGTGCTGTTATTACCTGCAGAGCTTGGCGGAGATGAGGTGTGTTGAATCACCTAATGCCTTTTCCTTTTGCTGAACAACCCCCCTCCTGACTCCTTTACTGCGCTCATAAAAGAGGAATACATGAAATACATCCGTCTCTTTAGCTACACTAGGCAGTTTATATTTCAACAAGCTCCTGAGGTTGTTGTTTCGAGGACTTTTTATTTTATTTTATTCTAGCTGTAATAAAGCGAGCAGTCCAGCTGACATAAAATTTTAAAGAAAATAAATTATTTCGAAAAGGTGTTTTTGCCAAAAAGGTGGACAATAATACATTTGATCAGGAGAACGTTGGTTCTGTCTGACGTTTGGTTCAGGAAACAGTGATGTCCTGCATAAACGTAGAAGTTTAATATTAGCTAACCTTTCACACTACTATATTAATTTGGGGAAATAAAATTGTTTTATGAGTCTGAAAAGCCAGCTGTTGTTTGGCTAACCATTAGCCCAGTCTGAGCAAAGACTTTTGCCTCAACTTTTGGTGCAAACAGGCAATGATGAAGTGCAAATGCAAATATATATACAAAGGAAATAAACAGATACAATTGCAGATGTAATAAAGTGTCCAGAGCAGTGCAGTAGTTTGACAGAAGACATTGGTTCTCATGCACTAGTCTAATTCCCAAAAGAGCGAAGGAATTCTATTAGATTCCAGCAGAAACTATCTCTGTGTCTTGAGATTTTGGACTTGATAGACCATCTGCCTGAAGGAAGTGTCTGAAATAGTTTATGTCCAAGGTGAGTGTGATCTGCGAAAATCTTAGCTGTCCACATTCAAGATCTGGGCTCTATTAATAACTATTTGACAGAACATCACTTGAGATATGACCAAATTTTCATTTTAATTGTGCCCCTGAAAGGTTTTAATGTTTTAGATTCAGACAGAGAAGTCTCTGTACAGTTTTTCTACATTCCAAAATTTGATGGAGCATCTTTCCAATTAGCAATCATCTGCATAGGTTTTGCAGAAAATCCTAAAGTTGGTTTGATTGACGTTTCAGTTTGTGTATCAGCTCTGTTTTTTTTTTGGTAGTCATTCACAGGCTTTTGTGAGAGTGTAGTTTTCCTTCCTGCCACATTAAACGCTCACCCTGGCCCATTCTCCATCCCATGGGACTAAATAATGACTAATTCACAAAAAAAAAAGAAGGAAAGCAGCTTAAAATTTGCTGAGAACAAGCACCTGAGAGAGAACAGCTGTCTTGTAAAAGGTCACTCTCCCACTGTTCTTCGGTCTCCTCTCCATTTCCGGCCTCTCAGCTTCAAGACCCCTCTTCCCTCACT
This sequence comes from Millerichthys robustus, assembly GCA_034783495.1. Taxonomy (NCBI): domain Eukaryota; kingdom Metazoa; phylum Chordata; class Actinopteri; order Cyprinodontiformes; family Rivulidae; genus Millerichthys; species Millerichthys robustus. The sequence goes on along the minus strand of JAVKLF010000077.1, from coordinate 4,055,486 downwards.
TTCCCACCCCCACCCGTTTGACTCTAGAGTCACATATTTTGGCTTTCTTTCTCACACACACACGGCTCTCACTCCCTCTGCGCTGCACCTAGAGGATTCTTGGCAGAGCCTGACCACCTTGTAATCCCATGCAGGAACGAAAATGCAGTGGGCGGATAAATGTACTTCTCTCTGGTTTGTAAAACTTCCTCGCAACTGGATATATATGGGTCTCTTGAGGTGTTTGTTTTTCCCAAATGTAGTGTAGCTATCATCGTTGCACACATGTGGACCCCTACCCCTCCTCCAAGAGCGAGCACATACATAAGCACTTCTAAACATTGACAAACAGTCTCAAAAAGGCAGAAAACAAACATGAATCGAAGTGGTTACATTTGGGCTACTTTGGGGAGAAATTTCTCATAACACGCTTGACAAAAAGAGGCCGCTGCAATTTTGCAGACAAACAAACAATGTTTGGAGTGATCACTTTCAATAAATGCCCTACTCACATATTTGAGCTCTAATATTTATCATGAAATCAGCATGGCCGCCAGACGGACTAAACAAACACAGAGCTCTCCCATCTCTTGTATCAACATACATGCAAAAACCAACAGTAAACACGCACAGACACTGACATGTCACCAAAAGTAGCTTTAATAAACCGCTAGAAAGGCTGGAGTGAGTTTAAGCACAATTACATTTAAAGCCACAAGAGTTTTCAATTTAAACACAATCTCCTGGTAACGGTCAATATAATTAATGGCCTTAGTCTTTGAAGGAAATCGTGTCACCTGCCACATATGTGACATCCCAGAGTTTAAAACTAAGATCTTAAGTTGAGAAAGAATGGATGTGTGATAAGTAATCTAAATTTTAGATGCCTGTTTTCTTGGTGCTGTCCTTTTGATTTTGCACTTGTGTACAAAGATACTTGAACTCCTCCACTTGAGGCAGGACCTCACCCTCATCTCAAAGAGAACAATCCACCCTTTTCCGAATGAGGACCATGATCTCAGATTTCAAGGTGCTGACCCTCATCCCGGCCGCGTCACACTCAGCCGGTGAGAACTCAACACTACGGCACAATGATGCCAATAGGACCACATCATCTGCAAATTGAAGAGATGGAATCCTGGGGCCACCAAAGACATCTTTTGTTTGAAATGATTCATTTGTTTCAAATGACATTTGAAATGAAGTGCCTTATAAAACAAAGTTTTCTACACACCTTCAATAGGAATAAAATGATTCAGGTGCCTCTAAAATCCAGGACAAGAAAACATGAGGGCCGAAACTCACTGATCAGTTTTTTAGTCGACTGATCATTTCATTTAAATAATATATAATATGTTCATAAGGTGGTTTACAGACTAAAAGCTGAAACACCCATCACAGAGTATTAGAAAATAATCACTGAACGTATACATGTACAACTAAATAGCTGATGCAGTCAATTCAATTCAGTATTACCTTCACATTAAATCTACATCAGCCAACACTAAAATGGTTAGAACTCAATACATTTGACATATATTGCGCTAAAATTTGGTGTGGTAGTTGTTGAGAACCATTCCCAACACATAATGTGAGTGCTAATAAATTGTATCAGATCTTCCAATTTCATGTGTAATAATGCCAAAATATTTTTACAAGATTTGACCAAAGAGGCTATGACTACATCATTTCTCAAGACAAAAAATGATTTAACACTTTTATGTTTTTAATGCTTTTGCTCATGTATTTTTCCTGTATATCGCTACAGGATTATTTTGGCATTTTGAAGTTGCGTCTGAGGTAAATTCCTCTCAGTACATTACAAACATCTCTGTCTTTTTTATTTTGTTCTTGAAAGTTTGCAGTCTGCATGAGCAGAAGGTGAACACATGGCCTGCATGTTCAAAACAACTGCTGTATATAAGGTTGATCTGGTTTATTAACTTAGTGGCGGACTCCTTGAATATCTACTAAAGGATGGCTTCTTCCTTTGTTTTGTTATCATCTGTAGGCAGCGGCAGGATTTAATTCATGGATCAAGCTTGTGATGGTTTGGACCTAGATGGTTTTTCTTCACATTATTGGTCATAACTTTTATTTATCTTCTTAACCATTTCGGATAAAAAGTACTTTTTTCTTGATATCTGTTGAGATTTACAAATAAAAACCCTTACAAGTAGAAGATTATAAAATGAAAGCTTGTAAAAAAAAAGAATTTAATGAAAGGAGGGGCAGCGGGGCAGCAGGTCTCGGTGGGTATTTCAACTAGATGCTTGTCAAGACTCAGGCGGCAGCAGAGTGCATGACAGCTCTGACAAGAGTTTGCGGGGGTCCTTCTGCGATCCTCTTTTTGTGTGACAAGGGAAGCCAGGCAAACAGAGCCTCTCGACAAGCAAGGTCATTGGAATGGTTTCTGGTGGGTAGTGTTAACAACAACCTGCCTATCATGACTCGGAAGATTGCTTGTACAGAGGCAGAAGGCAGATGAAGACGGTGGAAAAGCGTGTTAGGGAAGATGAAACAGGTGAGCGGTGATTTGGCTCTACATGTGACCGTGTGTGTTCGCCATTCAGGAATTGTTATACCTGTTGTTGTAGTTCACAGCTGCTGTGTTAAAGATACAGCAAAGCTAAATGGATTCTCATACAATGACTCCTGGAGATGGACACCAGCTCCCCTGAAACCAGAAAGGAAAAAAATGCGTAAAGAGATGGATGAATGGGTGGGTGATTTGGTATAAGCCCATTTCCAATTCCATTTAGAATTGTCAAAATAGTTGAAATGCACACAGAACAAAACAATAAATGTCAAGGTAAGTAAATAAACAATTTTACAGGGTGTCTTGAATCTGTACAGGAAACAATGAAATCTTAAAACTACCAAGGCTGTCTGAAGTGAAATGTAGAAGGAACTCTACAAACTGACAATCTACATTTTCACAATTTCTGTAAAAGTAGCAGAAACCAGTGGCTACAGTCGTTAAATGAGAAAATTAAAGAAATGGTGTCTGACCATCTAAGGCATGCATAATGTGTTAATTTTTGTTTCAAATTCACCACTTAACCTCAATGCTTAGTGAAACACTCTCGATTCTTCCCATTTTCTATTGTCTTCTTGCAGCCTTTCAACCCAGCCTCACAAACACTTTGTCTAAACCGATTGTCAGTAATAAGCAGATTCAACCATGAATATGCATAATAATCACTCACTGCTGCATATTACTGGAAGAGTCCAACAAAAAAGTTTTCATCCAATTATACTTCAAAATCAGCAATAATTACAACCCTATACATCATCTGCATTTTTCAATTAATATTCAAATCTTGTATAAGGTTTTACATGCAAATTTATAATATATTCAGGATTAGGTATATTACAGTTAAATCTATCTCTATCCAGCCTCTACCTTGCTTCTTCTTAATAAGCTGTGTTCGCTAGTAATGTTCCTGAACTTATTATAATGCAATATGCTCAGGCAGAAGAATCACACGTCCTTAATATTATTTTTTTGCAATTAACGTGGAGCTGAAAAATACAGAGAGGGCCTCCTTCGTTAATTTGCACAGGCACTCACATATACTGCAAAACAGAGGGGGAATAAACAGGTCTCAGGCTGGCGTCTGCACATGCAAGAGTCAGTCAAGTGTTGCAAATCTAATTTAAATATACAACTGTTTTGTTTTGTCCGTTTCCTGTGACTTGACTCGGCTAGACTGCATACTCCTGGATGGGAAATTATGCTGCTTAGCATTGCTGTCCATCAGTCAAAGGGGACGGCCAGAACAGCGCTTTGAGACGTTTGTCAATATTTTCTGCATTCACTGTCTGTCTAATTTATATGTTCTATAGTCCCAAAGCTCAGGGGACTTCAATTAGAGAAGTACCTGTATCTGCTCTTCTTGCGTACGGCTCCCAGGAGCCTCCGTGCTTTCATATTGAATCATGGAGAGACAGTTAATATTACAGCGGAAGGGAAGATCTATAAAGTCGCCACCATAAACCAGAGAGCAGCCTTTGTAACATCCAAATAATAGTTGTAAATAAAGAGCTTACACCTGTACGGCAAAGGCCAGGTCCACTGATACGATGCACTCGAGTGGCCCGTGGATAGCAGTAAATGCTCCGGGTAAAGAACAGTGAGCTGTGTTAATGGATAGGTTTATTTTAAAGCATGCCATCTGCCATCACTCACCCAGAAGTATTGGGCAGAAGAAACAAGTTAGCTCCACTCCTCCTTTTCCTCCTCCTCCTCCTTCAGATACCTGATAAAGATGACTGCGAGGTGGGAAAGACATTCCTGGTACACAGGATTCCTGAGAGAATAAAGCATCAAACCCACTCAGCAGCACCACTAACAATAATAAAAATGCCTCGGCTTAAAGGTGACATTCCCAATTTACGATTATTTGTGCCTATAAAGTGTGTTCCTCGGCTCCTGACTCATTCTCACCCCTCCCTCCCAAGAACAATGCATTAAGAAGGTGGGTGTTGAGGGTAAATGGAAATTCTATCCATTTTATTAAACCGACAGGCCCCACTATACCTGAGTCTTTCAATTTTGCCTGTGTGACCTCCAAGGAGACATTTCTGTCTCCTCTCTGTCTACCTTCGCCTCATTCAATTCCCTGTTTGCTCCAACAGGCTCTCGGAGCACCCGGGGGCCTGCAGCGCCGTTATGGATGAACTCTGTGGCAATTCAGAAATCGAGGAGAGGAGTGTAGATCTCTGCTCTCCTCAAAGATTTACTTCATGGTATAAGATGGATGAAATCAGCCTTTGTATCTTTCTTAGTGATTGTTTTTCCTTCTGTTGGTTCTGGCGTTTTTTTTGGTACAAAAGCAGGGTGCTTGGCCGGATGGGAAATGTGATGAATTAGCAGGTCGAGATCAGAGCAAAACGAAAAGCGTACATAGAGATTTGTTGTAACCTCAGTGATGTTCTGATCGATGTTAGAAGATAAATGTGATAAGAGTAGAAATTAAGCACCTTTTGCTTAGATACACTCATTATGTGTACATAACTTCTAACTATCACCTTTCACAAGCAAAAGTCAAATATTTCTCCAGAAACACTAGAATATTTACAGATTAGATTAGATCAAATTCAATGTTCTGCCAATGAATCAGCCTGCCAAAGTTTGAAAAACCACGTTCAGAAAAAATAAAACGAGCCAATCAGCAGCACGGATCAGCCGTAAGACAAATCTCTTGGACAGGAAACAGACATTATTTCTGCTTCAGTCTTTGTTGCAGGGAGGTGATAGCTCATGAAGTTTTTCTGTGAAGAATGGAGGTAGAAAGGAAGCCGTCTGAGATGACGCCAAGTTTTTGTTGAGTTATGGGACGATTTCAGCAAAGAGCCTTCAAGAGCGGCACTCCTCAAAGGGACTGAGCTCACACTTAACACGGGTAATATAAATGGAGTTGTCCACATTAGTATTTCCTCAGTCATTTCTCCCCTTTCTGGTTAATGTCTTGTTCTTTTTTTATTCCTCTAAGGCATATACTGAAAAGCACATAGACTATCAGATGTGTCTGCAGTATGAATAAAAGGTAAAAAAATGAAGCTTATTTAAGCGTCTGTCATGATTGGAGCTCTGGGATCGTAAGTGCATCTCAGTGACAAGCGTGGCATGATGTAGCAGATGAATTATTGAAGAAAGTCAAGTCACATCAGAGGAGTGAAAATAAGAGCAGTTAGGCAGTTTGGATCCAAACTTTGCTCCATCCCTTTTTCAAATGGATGGATCGGAGATGTTGATTTGGACTTGCGATGGGGCTTTAACCGTGGCTAATTGTACGTCTACAGCTTCTTTGGGATGAGTGGCGCGCCGGGAATAGACCAGCTTTGGGTTTGACAGTGACGGTTCAGAAGATGACAAACAAATGCCACAGAGGATCAATGTGAAGAGGTCCGTCTTCAAAACACAAGAGGAACAGAAAACGACAAAACTGATCGTCCGTGACAAGTTCCCATGTCTTATCAGGGAATTCAGCAGGGTGCTTCTGCGTTTGGGGGATATGTATGAGGAGCTAAAATACAACAAACTTACTATGACAAAAGTAGCTTTGATTAACTTTTGACAAGATAGCTTTCTGTGACCCAGAAACTTGAAAATTACAGTTCATGGTGAATTTCAACAATGTCATAGTTTGCTTCAAATTATTTGAAGTCCAAGAACCGTAATTATTTATTAGTTTATTTTTTTTTTTGGCGCTAGAAAAGCTAAAGATCCTGATAGAACTGACATAAATAAGTCACAGTCAAGCCTTTTCATTTTTCTTTAAAGCAGATAAATAATTTTAAAAGACACTTTCTGTCCCCACCAAAAGCCCAACATAGCTGTTATTTATAAAACAGAAGCTGAACTGGCCAATTTCCATGTATGGAGTGATGATGTAGCAGACCTGGACAGTGTGTTGTGTTCAATGCAGCTGTGTACCTACGTAGTTTTGGGATTAAACACAATATATCTTTTTGCTAAATCTTTGAACCAGTTAAAATAGTGCCTGTTAAATTATTTAATAGAAAGTCTTTGTTTCAACAGGGATCAACTGTAAAAAAATGTTATTGAAGTAAAAAATAAACATTTATTTATGTTTGTGTGAAAAACTGGTTACCTGTTCATTTGAACATTAAATAAAGATCAAATTATACCGTGATTGAAGATTAAATTATCTTGTGAATAATCCAGGTACATGTCATGTTTAAACAAATCAATGGCAAGAATGTCTGTTCTGATTTTGCTTGATGTCAGCGCTGTATTTGATACAGTCAACCACAATATTCTCTTAGAAATGCTTGGACATGTTGTAGGTATGAAAGGAACAACACAAGGCTGGTTTAAATCTTATCTGTCAGACAGATTCCAGTTTGTTCTTCTCCCTCTAAGGTTACTTGTGGAGTACCATAGGGCTCTGTGCTTGGACCAATTCTTTTTACTATTTATAAGCTTCCAATTGGATGAATCAACTGACCAATATTTTTTTTCTTCTACTACTCTCCAATTTGAATTCTTTGTTTATTCGAACTGTTAACTTTTTATTTTCTTTCAGTTATTTTTCTCTTAATACAATCTACACCTGGTCTGGCGCTCTGTTTGGCTGTGATGCCTTCCTGGACGGGGGGCTTCAGCTTAGATGATGCTGCCATCAACTAATCGTACTCCATCTCCTGTTATTACTTTTACTTTCATGAACATGGAACATAGTCCTCCATCAGTAATGGATCTGTTTTTCTTGTGCATTCTGCTCTTTCTTCTTAAGCCCCCAGTCAGTCGTGGCAGATTAGTTGCTGCAATATAAATAAACTGAATTGAAACTTTTTTCAAAGCACAAATGACGATCTAAAAAAATATATTTTAATAATAATAATATAGATGGAATTGGATTACAATTGGCTTAAACTAGTTTCAAATAAATTTTATGGACATAAATTGTGTTTAATCTGACACTAATTATTTTATTTTTTACAAATGCATTGAAATGGATGTTGTGAGTTGGAGCTGTATATATATAAAAAAAATCTTCTAGAACCTTTTTAGATTGTGGCGTCTTAGAGTCTTTGCAGCTCAGGACTGGTTCTATCAGACCCCCAAAATGTGCACAAACCTATAAGGACGTCTTTTGTTTAAAGTTTTTTTAACTCATTTGTTGGACTTCCAAAGAATAATTACAGAAGAGAGGAGCAAGTCTTCCACCACGTCCAATCACTGTAAAAAATAACAGCTTTGTGCCGTTCACTGATTACATCAACACCATTCTCCTCAGTTTGGGGCCATCATTACATCAGTTCAAACAATAATTTTTGCTCATTTATATGGATTTCATAATGTAATATTCCCAGCAAAGTAAACATTTAAATGTGTGCACAGAAGAAACAAATGTATGCATATGAAAGTAAAGAAAATAGGAAGTTTTTCACTGAACCGAATTGGCAATCACCAGCTTTCTTCCCCTTGGTCATAATGAAATTGTGCCAGCAGTGTTTGAAACAAATGACATAATTCTATGTACACACAATTAAAGGAGAAAGCCACAATTGAGCATTCAGCTCAGAGTTACTCTGTGATAGCACAAAGCAAACCCAAACCTATAAATAATGAATATATCCATAATTATTCTGTCTGAGATTTGCATAATTATTGGGTTTTTTTGTTGGTTGTTGTTTTGGAAGCATCTGTTAGCGGTCTAATCTATTCTTTGTTTCAAACAACAGCTACTGTACCTTGGTACAAAAGTACACACAATCAGCCTGACTTTATAAGTAAATGCAGCTTATTTATAATTAATAAATTGATCATATTTACAAACTAATATTGTAGAAAAATGCCCAGTCATTGGGTTAAATGGGTGTTTTACTATGTTGTGTTGGCTTTGAATGTCAAACCTTGAATTTGTGGTCATGGAACAGTGGACCAAATTCTTACTCTCGCTAAGGAGATCATTTGAGTTTGACTCTTCTGTCCGCTCTTTTGTGGATCTGGAGAAAGCGTTTGATTACATTGGTCTAGACATTTTGTGAGGGGCTGGGTTTACTATTTAAGTTTTCTGGTCCCTCTGAAAACAAAGAAGGAACTGCGTCTGCATCCTTGGCACACAGTCAAGTCTGGTCTCAAGCAGGTTAGACATCATCAGTAGCTTCAGGGCTGGGTTAGGGTTGTTTCCAAGCTCGTTTGTGATGTTCATAGACAGGATCTCAACGTGCAATTATTAGGAAGTGAATCTCAGGTTTGGAAATCTCAGGTTCTTGTCTCTGCTTGTAGCACATGATGCGGTTCTGTTGGCATCTTCAGGTCCTGATTTTCAGCTTATGCAGTGGGAGTTCATAGCTGAATGTAAAGCAGCTGGGATGACAATTAGTTCTTCTAAGTCAAAGCAAGACTGTGGTTTCTTGTAAAAAGGTGGAATGGTATCTCCGGGTTGGGGGTGAGTCTTTGCCTCACATGGAGGAGGTCAAAAATATGACAGATTTGCTCACAAGTGATGGTGGGATGAAGTGGAGATGATTGACTGGGCCTTGTCCTTTGTAATAAGGGTGTTGCTGCTCTGTCTTCTCAAACCCCCAGTCGGTCGTGGCAGATGGTCACTTGTACTGAACCAAGTTCTGCTGGAGGTTCTAAGATTGTGGGGCTAAATGGTCTTTTGTGGTGAAGAAGGAACTTCGGCTTTGGCTTAGCGCTCAATTTTCTGGTTCATCTACTTTCCAACCCTCACCAATTTGCATGGGGTGAGGATCATGACTGAAAGAGCAAGATCCCAGATACAAGTGGCTGGAATGAGCTTCCACCATAGGGTGGCCAGGCTCAGCCTTAGAGCTAAAAATAAAGAGCCCTGTCATGCAGGGAAACTTGTAACTGAACCACTGCTCTTCCACATTGAAAATATATATATATTGTATATATATATATTAGTTAGTGTACTATTAGGTGACCCCAGAGCAGAACCAAAACTTGTTGGATGGATTATATCCTCTCTGACCTGAAATCACTCAAGAGGAGCCAGAGTCTTACTTGGGAGAGGGATGTCTGGATTTCCTCCTGGACGTCTTGCCAGGATGAATAAGTAAAATAAGTAAAGCTTTAACAGAATATATTTGTTATTTTGGTGTTGTTTAACCTTTAGGTAAAATAGACTTTCCTTCTATCCCAGATTGGAGAACTAAAATATCTAATTTTAACTCAAGTAAGCCCACAGAAAACAGCTAAAATAAGAAAAAAATTGGTATTTATCTTTGTAAAAAAACTTTGTTTTAAGGCTACAGAAAACCATCACAGAACAACATTAGGTGCCACTCCATGTGTCTCCTCGTTAGACTTTTCTACCTGGTGTTTGACTTTGTAGCTCAAGCTTGGCCCCCAGCCAAAGTGGCTGCTCTCTGCCGACCCTCTAGCTGTGTATAACCAAAGCAAACATTAACCAGGTGACTTATCACGGAAGTCTGTGGCTGACCTTTTAATGTGCCTGTCATTGATTGCATAGTGTGGTACACTCTGTCCATCCCAAGGTGATAGATTATTCAATTAACTATTGACCTTTCCCTGCAGACTCATTTGTCGATGGAAATGCTTTTATGACAGCAGTACATTTAGAAACCAAAGGATGCTGAGTTTTGATTTTAGGATTTACTGTGCACATTAGGATTTCCCCCCACCCTCTCCTCACACTCCTGTTTACTTTTTGATTTACTTTGCAATATTATAGACTTCACTTCCTGTGCTGCGGTTCCTGTTGCTGAAGCAAAATAAAGTTCTCAAAGTTCATAGAAGCAGGTCGTTTTTTTTTAATATCTGAAACATCTTGGTTACCAAAAGCCATGAGTCAGCAAGTTTAAATAGAGATATAGAGTAGTCTTTTGTTGTCATATTATGAAAAAACACCATTACATTTTGCAACATTTCTTAAACAAAATGTTGTAGAATACCTGGTCAGGCTACTCATTTGGAGTGCTTATCTTTCTGGGCAATATTCCAAGGTAACACATGTTTCTGCTTCACATGTAAAAACACGTATTTATCAAAAACTGAACAGCAGCAGTCTGTTTGTGCGTTTTTTTTTGAAAGAATCATATTTTTAGTAAAGCATTTCCGCCGTTAAGGTACCATAAAATGTGCATGTTTTCAAACTTTGTGTGATTCTGAAAGATAATTTAACGCGACATGACAAGCCAACTTTTTCTGCAGCCGTTGAAGAGCATAAAATAAGCCAGGAACAATCTCGTGATGTTGTCATGGAAATACTTAATTTGTGTGTTGGGACATCTGCTGCGGATCCTGAAATATTGTCCAAAGGTTCAGACAGTTGCCATCCTTTGATCTATTACTGCCAAGAAACCATTGCTACTCTTTGATTAAGAATTTAGAACCAATTAGAAGGTTTGAAATCTAAAGAAACACAAAACAGTATATGAGTTGATGTTAAAACAAATGTTCAAGAATAGTCTAAAGGATTTGGCACAAAAAAAATCACGTCAAAGTTATCCTTATCAACTTATGTTACTGTCATGGTAATAAAGGGATGAGCTTTAACCACTCAAACTCTATCTAAGGAGCTTTTTAAAAATATGGATGCTGAGTCAGCGTCTGATGATTTCTGCATACTTCGTGCTGTTTCAATCACTTATAGATCAAAAACCATAGAAGGAGATGTATTCTATGACATTGGGTGTGGGCAATTTTTGTACATTTCAAAACAGTTAACTTTTTTTGCAAAAAATCCCTCAATTTAAATACATACATTTGTTTGAATCCCTTATAAACATAATTCTCTTTGAAATATATTGCACCATAACCTTTCTAAAAGGTTCCACTAATGTAACCTCTAATGCTACGACAGCTAATTGCAAAGTCTTGTCTACACGACGCAGATTGGTCTGAAACCTCAGACTGGACCATTCTTGTACATGACAACAGTCCTCATTCTCTCTGAAATCAAAGATTTCTGAGTCCTAGTCTCAGTGTGGAGATTTTTGAGGGGACTGCCTGCAGAGGTGTGAAATACCCTGGTGTTAAATGCGCAGCTAGATGAGTGCATGCAAAGGTTTTTTCTGAACTAAGCTTGTTCTGTCACAATAAATTGCAGACAGCATAGGCTTTTTTGCGTAACTCACTTTTGTACAGCATGTAGGAACTCAACCAACAGCACCCTAGGTCTGAAGTAACGTCAGTTTATTCAGTAGTTTGAATGTAACTGTGATCTTGAGACCTGCATCCGGGTTGCCAGATAAACGGATAAATACACATTTTGCCTCTTTTTTGCTATGTACATTTTCACCAAACACAACACACACGGTGATCAGTTGGTGGAGCTGTTGCCTCCCAGCAAGAAGGTCGCCGGATCGAATCCTGGCAGGGGAAATTTCTTTCTCTGTGCCTACGTGGGTTTTAGTTTGTCTTTCGTTTTTGTTTTGTACAACAATGTTACTTTTGTGGATATGAATTCTTCTCAGTTTTACTTAAAAAATGTTTCTGTATAAATGCATATGCATGCTCGGTACAAGATATTGCTCTAAAGTCAATGACACAACGCCATGCGGTTGCTTCAGGCCTGTCCAGAAGGAGTGAATGCTACAAGTCGATGACTTGATACAATATGCTGAGTTCCCTTAGAAACCTTTTGAAATATCTTAAATAATTAATTGGGCTTACTGTACTGTTTGATAACTAGGGTCAATTGGAATGTCTGTATGACTTTTTTTTCCCTGTAAAGTGCCTCGAGACAACATCTGTAATGAATTGGCGCTATATAAATAAACTGAATTGAATTGAAATGTTTACACACAGTAAACTGACAGCAGTGTGAACCAATTTCAAATATAATAATTAATAGATATAATTTACTTAGGTTTGTACCACCATTTCTTTGATTAAATCAGTTTTTGCAGAGATTATAAATTGTCTTTTTTGTCAACAAAGATAGGTAGCTAATTTCCTCAATAGACTCAACAGTTTGAGGTGCATTAATCAGTAAAATCAGTTGTATAGCTAAACTTGAAAGCTTCACTTCCTTTCCACCTTTGTTCATGCAGATCCCGCCCATCTGCCTCTACATGCAGGTTAAAACAAACGATACACGTTAGCTTTCTTCTTGCCTCAGGTTAAATATCCAACCGTGACTTGATGCTGTGTGACATGTCTGGCCAGCGCCAGTTTAAGGACCCATCTCATCCTCCTTCCCTGCCCATCCTCATTGTTGTTAAAGAGGATGTGACAAAGAGCGATATTGGTAGAATGAATATTTAATATCACCCCTCCTCCTGAGTTATTCGTGTTCCTCGGGCATCTCTGCTCCACGTGTTCCTGCTTTTTACCTGTCAGCGCTCCTCTCACTGAAGAAGCATGGGGTCATCATGGTGGAGTAATAACTGTATTTTCAGCGAGAGAAGACAAAGACGGACATCTTGATGGAGCAGTCCTCTAAACTCAAACGCTGGCTTGTGTAGAGGTGATGATCTGATATCCCGTACACCTCTTAGACATCACCTCCCTCATTTCCTTGCCCAAACAGTTTTGACAGGAAATTCTTGTCTCTTGTCAGAGCCAATTGGTTGAGGGATTGAGGGGCTGAACATTTACAGGAGGACAGGAATATTGCAATTACTGACAAAGTGAAGAAAGGGGGGTAACTGTTAGTGGTGTTTGATGTGATTTATCTGACAGTGTAGGAAGTGCGTTTAAATGGTGCCCTATGACGCGTGACATTGACTGAGTTGTGTGATCAATTGGAACCGTCCGAGTTTGAGGACGCTGCTGTCAGGAACTGAATGACGGTTTGTCATACCCACCTCATTGAACCATTTCTCAGTTCTTCCTGGGATGAGACAGGAGAAGAAGAGACAAATGTGCACGTAAATCACCTCATTCTGCTAAAAATCAAGCTTCTCTTCTACAAGTTTGACTTTTTAAATGTTCCTTCTGTTCAGCTTGGTCAGAACTCCAACAGCCTCTTTATAGAAAGCTAACCTGTTTCTTCACTAAAACCATTAGTTTTGGTTAAAAAACTTGATCTTTTTTATTTTTTTTGCGCTGACCACAATTTGATTTGGTAGAAGCATTGTACTAAAAACTCTAAACTGAATTAGTTCTGTTGAAACACGGCCAAAGAGCAACTTCCAGTTGTTCTTCTAAGCAAAGTCTCTGATCTTAGTTTATAAAAACTGATTATTCGTAATTGCTCTCTAAAAGTCCCTCAAAATAATCCAACAAAACATCTAATTTTTGGCTACTGTTTGTGTTGTTAGCCGTTGCAATAATGTTCTTTTTATATGTTGACATTTGTCTTTATCCTTACTTACAGTTATTGAGCTTGCATATAGCTCAACACCTGCATCACAACAGGGTGGATTTATGTTATTTTCAAAATATTATTATTGTTATTTTTCCAATCATGCATTCGTATTTATCACAACAGTCTTACGTCACAGACAAATGTTTGTCAAGATATCTTTAAATAAAAGAGGATAGTATTTTCAGTCAATCTAAAATGTTCTCTTGCAAACAATGCTTGAAAGAAATCCAGTTTTTATTCAAAGTTAACACAGATTATCACAAAAATAAAACATAGGAATGGATTTGAGGAAAAGTTCCAAAGTATGCAATATTGGTCCAATATGGCAAAATCACATGTCAGATCAAATCACGGAGCTGGTAATATTGAGTGAGTAAAAGAACCAAACAATAAAACTGATAAAAAAAGATCAAATAAAAATCATACACTGTGAAAGGGGATAAAACTGCAGGACGATCACCATCAGGCACCGAGTGTGCACTCCATTTCAGGGTGTGTTTGGAAAACAAGGATATGTTGCACTTATCCCAACCTGGAGTCATGAAACAGATTCTCCAGCTTTGTAAATGATGCATGAGAGCCACATTTTGAGTCCCAGCCAATCTTCATGCATTTTTCAGGAAAAATTACTTTACAGAAGGAAGGGTGGCTCAGTGTGTTCTGTCTAAAAATAACTTCTGTATGGATCTCTTTACTGTTGACGTGGCATCGCCTCACAAAACTGACACCAGTGTGGGGGAGCTGGAGCATGTTCGATAGATGCAGGTCGGACTTTTTTTTTTCCTTTCACCACTTCAGCATGCCTGGTCCATTTAAAGACATGAATATTTGTGTTTAGGTCTTTGAATGTGTCATCTCTGACCTGCCTGATGTTTCTGAACTTATGCATTTGGATATTAAGTTATGCATTTGTTTGCAGCAGATATGGGGCCCAAACATGCAGTCTGATGCACGTAGACCCCCGACAAAGGGCAAATCAGAGTTTACCGGGAATCTACAGTGCAGGATTTCTGGATGAGGGCCTAGTTTGCTGTCCTAACAAATGAACACACCCACAGCATGATCATCTAGCTTCATGACAACAAGTATTAATTAGGAATTTTGTCAGATTAAAACTAATCATTTAACAGGATTTATTGTTAAAAAAACACAACCCTGCTCATCTGTTACGCCTTTATAATGATTCGTCATCAACAAATTAAATGCATTCAGTAATATTTCATGATTGTTTGACTCTGTGTCGACACTCCAAATATTGCGTTGATGTTCCTGGTTTTAATCATCTTTGGCCATCCTTCACTTCCTGTCTGAAAAGTGAAACAGCTTCGGAATGTCATTCTTTGAAAAGAAAATAGAGAGGATCCACAGAGGAAGTCCTCCCACAGTCCTCTGCTCTTCACACACACACACACACACACACAC
>JAVKLF010000077.1:4019115-4031691 GCA_034783495.1 Millerichthys robustus | reverse complement strand
AAAAAAATAAATCACACTGTGTCACCCGTTGCAGACATCTTTTATTTTTCTGATTCCTCTTTGAGCACACGGAGAGGGAATTGTGTCCTATTTCTTTGGAGAATAACCTCTTTATTTGCAATTAATCCTCACTCCTCTGAGCTCTGCCTTCAATTTAGTCGAAGAAGACATAGAAGGTTAGAGTTACTTAACCTCAGGGCTGAAAAAAAAACCCACACAGGCACATGAATTCAACCTAGATATTTTAAACTGACAATTAAGTCGTTTATGTTTCTCATAATGCGACGTCTTCTCTAATCATTCGGTGTCGATGTTTGAACAGAAACGGGGAAAGGCTTTATTGGCGGTTTGACATCATGCAGATTGATCACACTCGATGTAGTGCAGTCTAGGTGTGCGCTCGGAGTGTGACTGCACCTACTTAATGCCAGAGAACGTGAGAATTTTACATACGCTGCTGCTTTCCACCACAAATCAGCCCAACTTTATTCATATTAGACCTTAAATGCAGTTTCCAGGTGGTAAAGAAGCAGGTTTTGTTTAATCCATCAGCAGGAAAATGTATTGCTACTGTAGAAGTTGATGTTTACACAAAACACTTCTTACCACAAGAGGCCTGTTGCTTACCTTTTATATACAAACATGATTAGGTCCCTCGCAAAAGGTTTATGTCATCTCAGTGGGATGTAAATATACTGCATGTGAGTGTGTCTGTGTGTGCGTTCTGGTGATCAAACAACAAAAAATATATCCTCACATTGGTAAAATTGATTGATTTTGTTTATAATAAAATATAGATTGGTTCTAAAAATTAAAAAAATAACACGGAAACAGAACTGACGATACTGTGTAAAATAAATTTGTGTCATTTTTGCTTTGCTTTAACAGGCATTCATGAAGAGATTGGAAAATAATGATGCTGAAGTGGGTTTCTTTCAGTCCCGTGTGTGTCGGAGCGCATGGATGTGTGTGTTTCTTTTATTTTTTTTTTTATTGTTGTTTTATTGGAAGAATGCTTCTCCCTGGAGATATTCAAATTCCTGTGAGGCTGCAGCAGACTGATGGGTGGTGATGACAGTTTAAACAATCCGGGCAGTCCTCCAAATTGATTAACATCAGTCCTGTGTGTAAATGTGTGTGTTTGTCTTCGTGGGACCGTGTTGGAGGTGGATTAATAGAAACAGTGACTAAAGTAATAAACTATGAATTGTACTTCTGTGAGGCGATAATTACAATCACCTATAAATTAAATTTAATTAACTTGCCTTAAAATAAACCCCTCAGCTGATTAGACACAGTGTGCAGCCTTGTAGAAACCTGCTGGACCAAGAAACGGCAGCAAGAAGTTCCACAGCTTCAGGCAAAACAAACACTCGCTTTTGGTTTTTTTTTTCCCTTCTAAACTCACAGTTTTCATATAATCTGTGAGGGACCAGCGCGCTGCTTTTGGCAAATAATCACAAAAATGAAATCATCTGCTCCTTCCAAGCCTGTAAAGATAAATGAGGCTGTTTTTCTCTTGGATTTTCTTGAAGGAACCTCACAAAATGCGCCTCACGCCGCCACAGCTTCTTCAGTGCACCTCTGAAATCCCACTAAAATATTCAAGAGCATCCTTCAGCCGCCATATTTGTTTTGGGTTTTATTGTGCACAATATAAAGAGGAGCAATTATTTGATTTCAGAGTTATGAAAACATGTATGTTATGAGAAAACAAGCAAGTTAAGCTTTAATTGGTGCCATTTTTCACTGTGCTGGCAAGGTGCTTACCACTTTGGCACTTTTTACCCCCTCATAAAATTACACATTCATATTCCTGAATGAAGATGGAAATTTCATTTTGCTTTATTCTGCCATAATTGGAATGCATGGTGTGTACCTGCAAACTCTTCCATAAACACCCCCAACTCATTTATTCGACTCTACAGTAATGCAACTATATTGCTCTCAATAATAGCACTCGTAATAGGGAAAAATTCTTTCAATTAATACAGTAAATTCTAAATTTAATCTACTTTATTCTTGGTTTTCAGGCTTTAGAAGATGCATTAGAATGTAAAAGCAGTTGTGGAATTAGTTTCGTCTGCTGCCAGTGGGAAGGCAGAATCTAAACACACTTTTTTCGTGCCAAATATAATTTTTAGATAATTGGTTTGGTTTTTTTTTTATATTTAATTTTCATTTTCTGGCCCATCAGCGTGTCTTTATCATCACAGAGGGAAAACAGCTGTAAGACCAAAACCAGAAAACCCAAATTGAGACAAAAATCAGCGCAAAATCAAATCACATCCAAATTTGGCAATCTAGATCTATGTGTTTACCACAGAGCAGAGAATTAATGCCCAAATTAAGGCTAAAGCTCATTTGTCTGTGGTGTCGTAACAAACGCTTTCTCAACATTGTGTTGAACCATCACGGCAACAATTTGAGGATGTGGGATCCATGAATCAAACTTTATTGATGCTTTGAAGGCTCTAATAACACACTGGGGTTGATTAAACGTCCGATTTATTGACCTTGGAGTTTAAATAAATACATTCTTTAAGAAACCACAATGAAGGCATGTCAGTGTCTCAAAGACATACCATGTGCATTAAGTTTTCTTCAGTGGTATTTAATCCTGGAGTTGTAAGACCTGTTGTCATCCCAGTCCCAAAGATTTACACATTTACACGTTTAATTAAAATAATAATCCTAAATGTAGCAATGGGAAATGTTTACCAGATCCCCCTAAATGCTTTTCATCCCTTTTTCCACATTTAGATTTCAGTCAAAAGCTAATGAAACAGGAATTCCTTCGTTTTTGCTGAAAAAAACAACAATAACTTGGCTTTGAAAGATGATTGTGAAACAAGATATCAGGACTGTCCTTTAATATAATTTTACTGTCTGTCCTGAAATTCTGTGAGAAGCTGCTGTACATGCAGGGCAGCATAAATGTGCCTTTAGACCAGTAATCATTGCAGCCAGCTGATGTATTTCTACAGAGATATCCCCTGGGAGGAGTTTTAATTCCTGCAAGAACTTTGAGTGTTCCCTGGGGATTTGTTCCATCCTAAGGTTCCCTCTGGATTTGTGTGAACCAGGAAGTCATTGCACGGGGAGATGCTGCCTGTTTGCATATGTTTCAGCATGCAAACACACACATATGCCTTTTGTGTTTTTGTGTTTTGCTACACATGCATGTGCACGCATACATGCAGCCAACTGTGAACATACTGTCATAGAGCAAACACATATGCATATATTCTGAGATGAAAAGCAAAAATAATATTGTAGATAAATATAGATGTGTTGGACAAAATGCAAAAGGAAAAAAACAACATGCAGCAGATTGTTGTTTCCCTTTTATTTTCTCCTCGTATTTTCTGCTGTTTTAACTAAAATATTGTTATAAAACTTTGCCTTAATTTACTTTTGCTTTAGAGTCAAACCATTTCCCAGAAATACTTGACAAAGTTTTTATTGTGTAATTTGTGGTCTGGTTAAGTTCATGTATCTTTTTGTAAAAATAAATCTGCTCAATTTTTGCAAGTATTATTACCTAAAGTTATCAAGTGTTTGACTCAACACCTCCCTTTAGAGGTGTCCCCAGGGCAGTACATTATAGAAGGTGGTGTGTTTCATCTAGTTTTTTATTATTTAATCTTTATTAATAGAAGAGGCCACGAATTGATGAATTTGCTTTACTTTCTGCTCAAAGCATTTGTTGAAGCGAAGACTGTGCTTTTACTCACCTGAACTAAATTTGACATGCTGTCCATCAAAGCACAACACAACAAAGCCCACCACACCACCTTTCACATAAAATCTAAACGACGGCTCCTGTGGGTTCAAACTAGATTTGCTCAGCAGCTGCCAGAAAGACGTAATGTGTCTCAGGTGAAGAGTTAGCCAAGAGGCTGCCTCCAGTGAAGCTCAGGGTTTCATTTTCTCTGTGAGCTGCTCGCGTGATGACGACAAAACATAAGAACCTTTCTTGTCCGTGCGTTGAGAAGCAATAAAGATATAAAAAATGCAGAAAACTTCCAGTTTGTTCTGTGAAGTGGCTTCAACAAACACGAGGTGTGCGATGACTACATGTAACAATCGTTGAACGCTCCCCTGAGCAGCAAAGTAAACCATTTAGAGTAGAATATCTGTGTCATTTTTCCTTTGATTAGCAGCTCTTTGAAATGGTATAATGCTGTGATTATGTGAAAGGCGCAGCGTGCATGTGGTTGGAGTTGAATGTTTTTTCTGAGACACTAGGGGAAATGAAGAAAATGGGAGAGAGAATGAGAGATAAAGTCAGGGAAGGAGAAGGAGGAGGACTATTACAAGAAGAGAGCAAGCCCTCTTTGTACAGACATTGCGACGCCAGATGGCTTCTTCTAATAAATATTCAACCTTAACTCAGTTCCCATGTAACTTCTCTTTCTCTCTGCCTCTCGTTTTTGTACCGCTGCCAGCACACCCACACGTTTCTGGGCCAGCAAAATGATTACAGTAAAGCAAACAAAAAGGGGGAAAAAAAGAGGGGAGGATGGGGGTGTTTGACAGAGGAAACAGGCCGACAGGGTCCTGTATACAGAGAGATACGGTGGTAGTGCGTGCTGAAAGCTGGCAATTTTTTTTTTCTTTCTGAGTTTGTGTTGTAGAGAGAAGAGGGGAACAGGGGTAGAAGTCCTCTGTGGTCAGAGCTGGTGTGATTGTTGGAGACGAAGCAGAGAAAGAGTCTGTTCTCAGGGCTGATTGTTTACCTAACAGGGAGAAGCTTTTCCAACGACCTCTGAAGTGGCCTGCTTTTGGAGAAAAATGCCAAATTGTACGATAAGAGCGAGCAAATAACTTTGGCTTGGATGAGAGTGTGTGAACTCCTGCGTCACTGACATGTTTGATTCTGGAGTTTATATTTGGGGCTTTAGGAGACTATTTTAGGTGCAACAGTAGCTTTTGTGACAGGCTCAATCACTATGTTCACTGTACACTTAAGGGTAAATAAACTGATACCGGTATTTAAAAAGATCAGAGCATGTATTCATACCAGCTGAATCAAAAGGTGAAGATACAGAAGAGAAGGTTATCAAACAGAGCTACACATCTACCAAAGCTGGTGAATATTTAATTCTCCCAACCTATAAGGATGGTTTTACACTAGAAAATGCAATTATCTGAAAAGAAAAAACAAATCTTCCTTTGGAAGATATTCATCAGATTTGACTGTACTTTGTATGAATGCCAAAATGAACACCATAATGAATATAAAATATTAAGTAAGTAACGCATTCTTAGCTACCACTTTTCTCATAGGAATGCATTTTGCACACTGCCATGTATGCCAAGGTTTGATTTTGTGTGATTTAGTACTCATAGCCGGTGTTGGAAATAATTCACAGCTACTACCATTTCAAATTGTAGCCCAATAACAATAAAATTGACTGAGTAGAGCATTTTTGGAGTCTCTGGAAATGTTCTAGTAAGTAACAGCAGGACATGTTTTACTTTTGGATAAGTATTTCATTCCCAAACTGAGTTTTGCTCAAAGACTTTGCCCGTAGTTAGTTTATGCAAACCAAACGTCTTAGATGTTTTAGCATGTTTTGCACATGCAGTGTTCGTTTTAAGTTTTGTAAACCAATTGGAACGTCACACTTTTTTCCACTGCAACCAAAGAGAACTTTGACCAGATTTGATTGTGATCTTCTCCCACAACCTTTCACTGTTGACCTGACTTAGGTGCTTCCTCTGAGCCTTTAATCATGTAAAAGTGAAGAAAAATATTGTGACAAATGTAATGGAATCAGAAAAACTACAGGCTTTTGATTGTAACAACAGTCCTGGTTCCTTTAATAACTAGACAGAGAGCTTGATTGCAATCTTCATTTTATTTTTGTTGACACAAAAAAAGCTATCCTGAATAAAAAGCAACGCCTGCAAATCGTTTTCCTGCCACAATCACCCCCTACTTTTTTTATAGAAATATTTTATTGCAAGATTAGGTTCTGGAAAACCTGAATAATATGTCTTGGTTTCACAGGAAAATAATTTGGCAAGATTTTCCTAAGGTGGAAGTGATTGCATTGGGAAAATATGCTTTTTTTTTCATTGTCCTAGTAAGAAGACGCTTCTCAGAAGAAAAAAAAAAACACAAATTTGATTTCTTTTTAGTGATAGACAATTTGAAACGTGTGTGTGATTAGCTTCTCCTCCCTATGATGACCTTGTAATCACTTCAAATGGCAGTGCTGCTCTTGAGGTGTGTACTGCAGTTCACGGAGCTCCTCTCCCTTAATTCTTCTCAACAAGAATCATTACTTAATCTCAGCCACCGAACGGCTCTCTCCTGACAATATGGGCTCATATTGAGGCTGTAATCACTAGACCAAGGCCACCGTGGTGGATACTGCTGCCTGGTCCTTGTGGCACTATCATGGGAAAAGCCAAAACCGGGGCTTATCTCTCAGATATGACAGGAGAGGAAGAGGGGGACTGTACTGAAAGCTTTGTTTATCCTGGTTGAGTTCACACTCCACCCGTAGCTGGAGGGAGGGGGGGACATCTACCTGGAACCGAAAAGGTTGGGACCAGCGGCGTGGAGCGACAGTGGGAGTCTGGATAAACTCGACTTCCACATGAACAAAGAGGAAGTCAGGGTGGGGGGGCATTTGAGGCCAGATAATGCCCGTGCTGAGCCCCATTAGGAATGAGGTATTATCCCCCGGTTGACTTTGGCTATGAGAAAATGTGGACCCCCCCCTCTCCATCCTTTGCTTTGCTGTTTCCCACTCATAACAGACCTGTTGGCCGTCGAGGTTTATCAAGCTCACAAATCTAAACAGGACAGGGGCCCTGACCGGGAGAGGGCCTTGTACACAGGAAGGACCCTAATTCTCTCTGGATTAGAGAGCATGTTGCAATTTAGACAGCTGCTTGCTTACAATATCACTGTTTGTCTACCTCTGTAACATAAATAAAGATGGTTTAATTTTTATTTTTACAAATTCTGTGTGAACAATTCTGCATAGATTGGCTGCTTCGGTAATTTCAATTAAATCAAATACAGGCCTGGCATTATTCCCTGAAAAAAAAAATATACATATTGCCCGCTGTCTTTCATTCTTGAGCTCTAAAATAAAATCATCTTAGTCTGAGAAAGGACAAAATTCAACCATGTTAGAACCTTTAAAACAAGTTACGTGTGATCTTATGTAATACTGTAGAGTTTGTGTGATCAGTTTGCACTCGAAGTGTGCGTTGGGGATGACTCTCAGCCACTACTACAGCAAATTTGAGCTTAATATCTGAAGAATCGGCTGAGTCGTAGCTGCTTTTTGTCTCCTAGGACCAGTTAACTGTGGTGACCGTTTTGAACTGTGTTACCTCTAAATTTCAACAGGAATCACTATGATTGCAGAGACTGTGGTCGCTGGAAGGTCATGAGGCGGATGAGTGAAAGTGTCCTCGAGCTGAAGAATCACTTCATTGAAGACTCTGTTCCTCAACCTGCTTCTTTTGCGGAGTAACAGCATTCTGTGTGCGTTATAAGCTAAGAACTAAGGAACACAAAACCCACTCTAGAAAACAAGTTAAATGACGTTCTTCCGATGTGTTTTGGCTCAGTGTAAAGACTGGAAAACATTGAAAGGTACAAACATGAAAAGGCGTTATGCACACATGTTGCACGCTGACTGATGACTCCGGGTTTTATTCATCTCCGCTTCAGAAATGAGCAGCAGTTGTTTCAACCTGAATGATTTACCTCTTCTGATGTGTTGCAAGGGATTGCAGCAGTCACTTTGTAATTGACAGGATGAAGCACAGAATGCAAATGCCTTATTTATCAGCAGCTTAGGAGGGAAACCCCACCTTAATATCAAGGTAAGCAGTCTTTGATACCTAAATTAATTTCTAATCTGTTCATATTTGCGCTGCCAACATGTGTCGGTGAGGCGAGTGGGTGGCAGGAAGGAGGGGGAGCTTCTTCCTTTGACTTTGGAGAGATTTCCTGAAGGCATTCAGAGCACACTTATGACTTCTGTTGTGGATCCAAGGCAGCTTCTTTTCTTTCCTCTCAGACATTGTGCCTCGCAGCTAAGTGCAGGCGATTTCTTTTTTTCAGTTGATTAATTCTGCTGAAAATTGGTCCTAATGTGTGACTATCTCAGCCACAGCATTGTCTCAAGAGGAAAACGAGTGCAAACCACACTACTCAAAGTTTAAATTTATTTATACTGAATAAAGACATTTTCCAGATTATTTCATGTGTTCCCCAACATTAACAATAACACACTTCTTACCATTTTAAAATTCTATTATACTACTTTTTATTTACTATTGCCATGGAAGTTGAATAGTCATTGATGGTTTAGGGTTATGGCTAAATTGTGAATTTAGCTATAAGTATGGGTGATGGTTAAGTTTAGTGTAATGGTTTGAATTAAGCCACATAAATGAATTATCTGGCAACAGATATTTTTGTACAGATTGTTGCAGATTGGGACCTTTTTAACCCAGTATGTGATGGTGAATTCAACAAATCTCAATTTATAACTTATTGGCATCTAAACTGGACTTTGGCATTCTATGCAAATTTGCAGGTTCTTCCCAGCTGAGAGTTATCTAAATAATATTAATTTTTAAAGAGCTGCTAGTTGTCAGTTTTTATTTATAATACAGGTTGGACTCCACCAAGGCTGTTCTTTGTCTCTGATCCTGTTTGTAGTGTTCATTGAGCAATGTCAAGGTGCAGTTATGAAAATGAGGATATCTGCTTTGGAAATGTCAGGGTCTCATCTCTGGTTTTTACCCGATGATGTGGATGATGTGATGACCTTCAGCATGCACTGGGGTGGTTCACAGTCAAGTGTGAAGCAGCTGGGGTATAGAGTCAGCTCCTATATGTCTGAGGCCATGGTTCTCAACTGGGTAAAGGTGGATTACTTCCTCAAGATTGATGAGTCTCTGCCTCAAGTAGAAGAGTTTAAGTATTTTGTGTCTTGTTGAAGAATGATAGGAAGGAGTGAGGTATAGACTGGCAGATTTGGGCTTTCACTGCAGGAATAAGAATGTGGCTTTGGTCTATGATGGCAAACAAGGAGCTGAGCTGGTTCATCTATATTCCAACCCTCATTTATGGTCATGGAATATGGATCATACCCAAAACAATGTAATACTTAATACAAGCAGCTAATATTAGCATTAATCATTTGACTGTTGTTACATAAAAATGCTACAAGACAACAAAGCAACAGAAAAATCCCAGGTTACAGTACATACTCTCGTGTAGGTATATATTGTATTGTATTATTGAAGTCCTTTTAACTCCTAAGCAATGCTTTCAGTTGGCATGAATATCATCAATTAATGTCTGTGTCCCCCATAAAGTACAATAACCTTTAAATGAACCATCACATTGTAGAGGTCGTACTTAATGCTCACACAGTTAGCGGTAGCTTTGTTAGCAGCCTGATCCAGTTAGAGCTGCAACAAAGCTGCACACTTTTCACAGAGAAGAGGAATTACAACCATAATCGTTTTTGTCATTTGCACAGCAATTTTACTCCTGAATGCCTCGTTTTGGGGAAGAATTAATAATATAAAAATCACACGAGCTTCAGGTGCCGTCGAGTTCACCCTTTTCCCACTCATCCTTGCCTGCGGCCCTGCGATGCTTCCTCCCTCTCTCTCTCTCAGTTTCTTATTATCAGTTAATAATTCTTTCTCATTCGAGCAAATTAGAGAAACTTGACTGTGTTAGAGCGAGTCCAGCATGGAGCTGCAGGCAGAGAGAAGGCTAAATGGCAGAAATTCCACCCAGAGCAAAGAGCGCATGAAGCACAACATTGTGTCCACCACAAAAGCTGCTCTGTAGTTTTGATCCCCTCTAATTTAATTAGCCCAAGAGGTAGTGCATTAATTTGCCAGGAAATTCTTCTGATGCAGAAAGCTGCCCCGGGTGGATGAAGGAGAAGGGGGTAGCAGAAACCTCCTTGCTGCTTTTTGTGCTGTTGGATTGGAGAAAATGTTCCTCCATTTTATGTGGATTGATCTCCATCAACATTGTTGTGTGTAATCCCAGAGACTCCGACTGCCATTAAAGGGCAAACCTCGTAACAGTTTAATGTTATTCCTTTTCTAATCTAACTGAGTCTTCGTCCTTTGGCAACAAACAAGAGCTCCAGCTTTCAGGACGAATTAAACATCGACTTTGTCCAACAGTTTTAACGTGTTTATGTCACATTATTTTTATCCAGTCTTCAAAAATACGTGACCATCTACTGTTTACTGTCAATGGGAGCCACAATCTTTTTAATCAAAAATGCAGTTTATTGCACAGTGAAGTCATATTGTTCATTTGGACTCTTTTAGAACCAGCACACACGTTGCTTCTCAGAGTTTGAAAAATTTATTTCCACTGAAATAAAAGCCCAGACTGTTTCTGAACAATGACAGATACACTGAGACATTACTGCGCTGACATTTTTAAGATAGAGGTCAAAATTCTGCTGTGTTGTTTTTTTGAGAGAAGGGTTTTGTTCTTGTTTTTGAGGAAATTTTTGGAAGCCATTTTTTTTTTTTAGAGTTGATGGTCATTTTGCATTTAAAGGTAACACCGAGCTTTACTTTTCAAAACTTGTTGGCACATCTTTTATACGTGATTTAAGGTTAAAGCTTAGCTTTAACAAACTTAAATCCATCTATTCCTTACACTCTTGTTTCTTCAAAGATGCTGGGAGCTGGTCCCGTATCCCTAGCAGTCATTGTAGGAGAGACTTGGTACACCCTGGACGAGTCACATGTCCATCACAGGGACACAGAGACAACTGAGACACAGCTATTTACAATCTCTCATCCATTTGAGAATAATTTAAAGTTACCAATCAAATTCTGAACTTTTAAAACTAAGATTTTCTGTACGTGTCACATGAGCATTTTAGTTATTTATCACAATCATAATGTCTTAATTTAAAGGACAAAAAGTAAAACTTGAATTTTTTTTACAATTTAATTATCATGCCCCTATCTTGATAAGTGAAAATAGGGGCTTTTTGATAATATTATTAGCACGCAGCTCTTTTTTGTAATCTTTCATCTTGAGATGCTCTCTTGTGTGATTACACTAAATTGAAGAGGCCTACACCATAGTCATTAAAGAATCACTTCTCATTTTATAATTAAGAGTGCTTCTAGCGGTCCACTGAAAAACAGCAGCCAGGAACACATCATGTTAGAGAGAGATGTTCCAGGAGAAGTTTGTGATGTCTGATTGTTTCAGAAACAATCTCAAAACTTGTTGAAGTTTCGGTTCAGGCATCCCATGGCAATATGAACCACAAGATCACATTTACTGTTATTTGCAGGTTTTACCCAAAATGACTACTTTATTCCTTAACATACTGATGCTACAAATGCTCTAACTGAAAGCCGGAATCATTCGCAGAGAACCAGTTCTGTACTGATTTAAAGCTTTATTTCATCTAAAGACACAGTTTCGCTCCCTAAGCTGGAGCTGTGGCTTAATATCATGTAATCTACACATGCTCTGTCTCACCCCACAGGAGGTCTCGATAATGTCAGCATTGCAATGAAGACACCATAAACAAGGAAATACATTCTGTTAAAGTAACAGTTCCACATTAACTAAACCAGTCTGAAACTCAGTTAAAATATCCAACAAGTAGTAAAATCTCAGTTTTAAACTACGGCATGAAAAGTGGCGGATGAATTGAATTCCTTAATTGTAGCTTCCTTAGTCAGAAATGACCTATTCAGGATTTCCCAGTTTAGGTTAAAAGCAGGATTACTGATGGTTTATCAGTGATGGTTTTACATTACATAGCCTGAAAATAAGTTGAACGTAGCAATTATTCTAAAAGTTACTTACCAAAAACAGAGAATTTTCTTTAAATGTCAGCTACATGAGTCACCTGTAACCTTCCACTCAGATGCATCCGTCACAAGAAGGTATGCAACTACTCCACTTGGAAAGAGCAACATGTAGACTTCCCTCTGATTCACTCCGAGTCTTCATCTATAATTCAGAGACAATCACAGCCCTCAGTTCAAATCTCAGGTTAACCAGCGAGCGTTGCATTTGTTTTTCTGCCGGCATCGTTGTTTTCTCAGAAACTTTTTTTTTTTTGTGTGCTAAGGTGCACTTTCACCACAGCGAGGTAAAAGCATGGGTGAGATGTTTAATACTCAGTGCCTGGGCTCAGCAGGATAAATAATTCAGCTGAGCATGTTTGAACAGGTACGGAAATAATCCTTCAGCAAAGTGAGAGTGGATATAAACCCTTCCTCTTCCCTCTGTGCAGCGTGCTGGTTTCAGCCTGGAAGTGCAGAGAAGTCTCTAAACATATCGCCCAGACTGGATGAAATATTAATGCTTATTTGTTAGTGTGAGAGCATGCTCCGTGAACGTCTCCTGTGGTGAGACGAGCAGGTAAACTTAACTCTCCTCACAGCACAGGCAGGTTAGGATATCTGACACTGGTAAATATTACATGGAAGTGTGTGTTAGCTGACAGGCAGGTATGCCGATACACACACACAAAGTCTACTTTTACGTCAATGAGTTTTGATGTATTTGTG
>JAVKLF010000077.1:3943816-3963499 GCA_034783495.1 Millerichthys robustus | reverse complement strand
AACGTCAAGATTTTCAGATTGTGTCACCGTCTATATGTATTTTCTGATTGGCTCCTCTGCGAGTTCACGCGCATCAGCCCTTCAGCCTCTTGATTGATGATTTAATTAGCCATACAGAGGCGAACTGCAGCAGGACAGGACAAAAAAAATAATACTTTATTTACATAACCAATCAGGGCGCAGCAAAGGTGGAGCCTCCTCTCCCTCCCTCAGTGTGTGTGTTTGTGTGTGCGCGCGAGCTGAGGCTCAGGATTCATCCTGTTATTGAGTCCAAAACGGAAGAATATCTTTTATAATTAAGGAAAAAAATCCTCTAATATTTCTTGATTATTTTTTTCCCTGCATTTGTCCGCCTCTTCAAGTGCGTCAAAGTGTCCGTTTGTGCGCAAAAGTATTTTTATATCAATCATGGCAAATTGGGGGGAAAAAATGCAAAAATGCCGTTTTTAATAAACTGTGCAGAAAGTTTGAAAGCACACGTGGAAGCAGACAGGTGAGAAAAAAACAGCAAAAAGGACGTAAAGTTTCTCCGTTTATCTGAAAAACAATCGAACTCAGTGCGCTCAGCAGCAGATCTTTTCTCTGAAACATTTTAACATTTTCTTCTTAATTAGAACACATTACAAAATAAATCTTTTAATTAAATTATCTTCAACGCTACTCTATGTTTATTGTCGTTTATGACGAGTCAAGTTTATTGATGTTGCTGAAGATTTCTAACAATTAAAGACTCTATAGAGAAAGAAAACACCAACTTCTTATCTCTGCAAATGAAACCTATTTCAAATAAATTTGAATGTGTGTGCTAAAATAATCCTTACATGATGGCAGCCGGAGTGGGTGAAGTTTCTCCCCATCAGTTTGCGCTCTTTCAAAGAAATATTTAAAAGAATAAAAATAAAAATAAAAAAAATTAAAAGTCGTCTGTCCCTCTCCGTGCCGAAGCTCGACGGTTCGCTCAAACCGAGACGAGATGGCCAAAGAGAGAGGATATTGAGGGGAGGAAGAGAAGGGGGAGAAAAAGAAAGGAAAGCGAGAGAGGGGCGGGCGGGGGGGTGGGGGTGGGGGGGAGAGAAGAGAAAAGAGAGAGAGAGAAAAAATAAAACTTCAACCCAGAAGATGCTCACGTTTGACTCTCCTCAATTATCCCCTCCCGTGAAGATAGGTGGCGTGCGTTTCAGGGGGCTTTCTCTGTGTTGCACCGCGGAGAAAAGGAGGTGGAAAGCAAAAAAAAAAAAAAAAAAAAAATGTCATTAGAAGAGGCGTAACACGTCAGTCCCTACCCAGGTTTGTTTCCTGGAGTGGGTGTAAGACATCAGTTGTAAACCTGCCCTAGCAGGAATAGCGGTCCCTCCCTCCTCCCAACTATTTCTAAGGCTTTATTTCTAAGGTTTTATTCTCACCGGTGGAGCAGGACGCGCTCCGGTATCATCCCTCCTCGCAGCTCCCATCTGAAAGACGCTTTTTACGCCCTCCTCCTCCTAGAAAACCAGGTATGTACTTATTTACTTTTTCAAACAATAGCTTTCCCCCCCTCCTTTTCTTGTCCACCGGAGAGTTGTTGGATTTTTAAACTTCCGTGCGTCAAAACTTGGAACTCAGCTTTTACCTGCGCAGGTGGAGAGAGGTGCGTCTGTTTCTCCACTTTAAAAAAAAAAGGCGAAAAAGAAAGAGAGAGAGACAAGCTCTGACGGCACAGAGGGTGGAAAACGAGCCCTCTTTTCCGGGCGTTTGGCGCGGCGGAAGCGCCCGAACATCCATCCATGCTCCGCTCCGCCTGGCACGACTCGGCTCGGCTCGGCTCCGCTCAGACCCGATTAGTCAGCTCAAAGCGCGGAGATCCGCAGCGGTCCGGACTTCTATGAAGCAGTGGGGACGATTTTTTTTTTCTTTCTTTCAATTTTATTTTGAAACCTTTTGTTTTTGCGCTGTTTGCGCCTCAAAAACCCTTCCTCTGCCCGGAACCCGGAGTTCTTTTGACACATCCAAACAATTCTTCTTCCCCATCTGTAATTTATCAGCTGTTTACAGCAGAGTTCGGCGTATTTAAAGCTCAAAGCGCACTTTTCTAGCTGCTTTATGAACTTTGAATCAGACTACACAGCGCAGCGGAACGTTTTTACTCCAAACTCTCACTTAGTTTTTCCTCTAAAATCTGGCCTGTACAATCTAGCAGGTTTAAATTTTTAAAACTGGTTGGACTTTTAGTAGAAAAAGCTGGACGGGTGAGATCCTAACGTTTGGACCAATAAAACGGAAATTGATGGATGTGTATAAAAAAAATTTAAAAATATTTGGTTTGAATTATGCGTGTTCTGTTAAAAGCTTATAGTCTAAATTAGATGAACACGGACACCCCACTAACTGTCTCTCACGTTCACCTTTTCTTTTCTTTTTGTTTTTTTTGCTCTGATAATCCTTGAATCCAAGTCCAGTTTTGAAGCTGACGCTCCTCTTGTGTTTGTTTCCTGTCAGATATCAAGCTGAAACCAAGGAATCGAGTCCATGCGAGCTGCCATCTGATCCCCCCCTCCCCACCCCACCCCTTACACACCACCACCACCACAGCCACCGCCGCCACCCCACGCGCGCGCACACACTTATCAATGAAGCAGGAGATCATGGCGGATGGCCCCAGGTGTAAGAGGCGAAAACAAGCCAATCCGAGGCGGAAAAACGGTAAGAAAATCCCGGGGAAAGCTGGTCCGAGGTGGAGGCTGGTCGGTTGGGGAGAGCAAGAGAAAGAGAGAGAGGGTGTGTGTGTGTGTGTGTGTGTGTGAGAGAGTGTGTGTGTGTGGGGGGGGGAGTTCTATGTGGATGGGAGCCGGGGTTTGGAGGCTTCCGCGGCGGCTCGGGTGTGTGACACTCCGGCGGCCGTTGCGCAGAGCTGGGAGGACCGTTATCCGATGCGCGCAGACGCTCCATTGGCCTGGACCTGATCTCTTTCTTTCTTTTCTTTTCATTGCCTTCTTTCTTATTATTTAAAAATAATAATTCGCTGCTTGAAAACGTGTGTATTGTTGAGAACTCGTGGATGTGAAAGTTGGGGTTTCTTCCCGGGACCTCCATAAGAAGGAGGAGGAGGGAGTGAGCGGTCCGTCTCTGAGCGGCGGTAGCGGAACCCTTGTCTTTCTCTTTTCCTTTTAAAGTTTGTTTTATTTTATTATGTCTATAGAAACGTGTGTAAATCTAATTTATTACATCTAAACTTTAAATTTTTGGCTGCCTAACGGGTCGAAGTAATTCACAAGAGGTGACATTTGGTTCAATTTCTTTTTTTCTCTCTATATGTATAAAAAAATCCACTTATATTTACAAATTTTCCTCTTTAGTAGAAGAAAATTTTAAAAAGGATGGCACGTCTGATAAATGCTGGACATCATTTAGGTCTGGACTGGGGGGTTTAGGGGGGGATTCTTCTGCTTTACTTGCTTTTCCTCCGTTTGGCTGCACTCTTTCCCACCAGAGGCAGATCTGCAGTGACATTTCCTGGCCCGGTTCCTCCTGATCCGTCCAAACACGAGTGAAGCTCCCTCTCGCTCACTTTCTGAGTGTTTTTATCTGCTCTCTCCGCAACAGATTTTTAATCTCTGCCCCCACAGGTTATTCATCTAGATCAGATTTCATATATTGATTGCTTCCAATCAATAGCAGACAAGCAGTTCTTTTTTTTTCTCTTATTTTTTTTGCTCCACACCAGCAGCAGAGTGCTGGATTTAATGCAAAACTGAAATAATAAGACACATTCAGAGACATGGCAGCCTGTTTAGCCACCTGTTTTGTAAAAAAAAAAAAGAAGAAGAAGAAGAAGAAGGGGGAGCGAGAGGGAGACACTTGGCTTTTGTAGCAAATGATAAAATAATATTAGCAAAGCAAATATAATTTTCACACCCTTAAAGCTGACGAGAGGCAACCGAGAAGAGGATGAGTATTTTTATCTCCAACAATAATACAGTTTCTCACTTTTTAAAACCCAAATATATGCTTTTTCTTTCATAACAAGATTGTCTGATGTCTCCCCTCCTCCTCACCCCAATCCCCCCACCCCCCCTCTGGGAATGCAAAGGCTTGGCCACTCTTTTCTCCCCCCACCACCTCCTTGTCTGTCCTCTTCCTGCCTGGCTCGGCGGAGGGATGGCAGGGCGAGGCGTGTGCGACGGCCGGCTGCCACTCGCCGAGCACAGAAAAAAATAAATAAATCTAAACATAAATGCAGACGAAGGCAGCGGAGTTCAATTTCGCTCTGTGTGCCTTTGGATTTACTTGCAAATCTGCAAAACAAACCAAAAAATAAAACGAAGAGAAAAACAAAATGATTCCTCAGAACAAACAAGAATTTGTCAAATTATTACAAATTCGTGGATTTTTTTTGCAGCTAGAATATTTGTCTCCCATGACGTTTCCTCCAGATGACTGTTGGCCTTCGGCGTTGGAGGGAAGGGGACAACAAATAGTCAAATAGTATAAATATTACTACAGTAGCTTTACTCACTCGTCATGTGCACGGTTCATGATTAATCCAGACCTCCGCTCTTAAATCGCACAGCTTAAGGAGAGGAAAATGGTTTCGTTTTTAAAAAAAAATACTAAGATGGAGAAGGAACCTTCTTCCTTCTCTGATGTGAAACTTGATCTCAGCAGCGTGAAGAAAGTTTGTCCCCCGCCAGGTGTTGCTTGTCGTGTCCAGCTGTGAGCAGCCGACAGGAACACACACCTGTGCTTGCCTTTACTTTACTCAGTCAGCATTAAAAATAATATTTAAAATAAAATTCCTGTTGATTCAGAGGTTCCATCTGCTTGGACAAGGAGATGCAGATGCTTTATTTTAATTTTATTTTTATTTACATCTTTAATACTCCTACCTTTCTCTCACAACTCCTCGATGTTGGGTCATTCCCTGTCTGATTACGTAACAGCAGGGGAAAAAAAGAAATCTTTGTCTCTGTTTGATGGAATCGTGTGAAGTAAGGCAACCGTAAATTAAGTTGGAGAAAATGGGGGAAGTGTGTGTAAACGAGGGGTGGAAACAGGAAGGGGGGCTTCTTTCAGGACCCAGACAATGCCAGATTTTTGCCAATCTAAACAATTTGTCCATCTCTATAATTCCCACGCCTTTCTCCTTTCCTTCTTTTCCCAGATTTTCCCTTCTCAAGGTAGGGCAGTTTTTTTTTTTTTGCCCTCGTCACCGAGCGTGATGGGGGAGTTAAGAAAAGAGAGAGAGAAAAAAACAGGGAGGAGGAGGGCAGCTTTTCACAGGCGGCTCACGGACAATTGATTGTCAGCGGTAATGTGTTTCATTTACATGTTTATACCGACAATAGTGGCGGGGGGTTGTCCACCGCACCATTCTCTGCTGCCATACGGGTTCCACCTCGCAGTCCTCCTGTGGCTTTTTTATTCTGCAGGAGGAAGCTGGGGGGAAAAGTACATTTCTGTGGATGGAAATGCTTTTCTTTAAGCTAGTGTTGGATCACACAAAATGCAAAAAAAGAGGAAATCAGATTCTTATTTGTCTTGTCATAAGTTGCACCTTCTTGTGCAGCATGAGGCCTTATTTTCCTGCATGGCAGCTTTTTGCATCTTTTCCCTGCGCTCCCTCGACAGCAGCTAAATATACCAAACTGTACGAGTGAAGCCGTGCAGTCAAGTCCGTTAAAAACAAAGCCCGAACGTCGGATTGAAAAACAAGCCGGAGGATGCTCCCTCCGGGAGACGGTGTCGGTGGTTGCAGCCGGAACGTTTGTCGTTCCTGCAGTTTCATGCAGTTTCCTTGTATTTCACCGTTTGTCGCAGGGATGCAGGGTTAATATCTGTTATTCAACAAACTCTCTAATATGTGCTTTCCACGAGGAATTACATCCAGAACAGAGCTTGGCAACAGCATTTGCACTCACAACAGCAGCACAGTTTTTTTTTCACACTTTGATAAGAGAGATAAAAGCAAATAGCATGGCTTGTGGCAACACACACACACACACACACAAAATGAAAGAAACTAATGATCAACTCGCCCTGGACACTGGACAGAAAACTTTCAGCAACCCCTCTTTCTTAAAAAATAGCCAAAACATTTTTTGACACTTTTTATTTTTATTACTCCTCCTTCCTCGACCGCCTTGCTTGTGTGTGAAGATATTTTTGAGCCTGGCGGCCACAGAACACACACTCACAGAGGCACCGTGAGCCCGGACCCCCTGACACCGCGGGTCTTTGGAATGCCTTAGGTACGATTTCACTTTCGCTCACATCAATGCTGACCTGAATGCCTTTCATATCTGATCCGCTGTGTCTCTCCTGGTAAACATCCCCCCGGGGGGAGAACAAAGAAAGGAGCTCTTCTTCTTCTTCTTCTCCTTCTCCTTCTTAATCACAATTCAGCCCCTCTCGCCGCCAGCAGCAGGGCTACACATTTGCATTCAGCATCAGAAAAAGGGCCTGAGATGAAAGGAGGGAGGGGGGGTGGGGGGGGGGGAGAGAGAGAAGCAGAGAAAGAGGTAAAGAAGAAGAAGAGAAAAAATGGAGGCAAAAAGAAGAGGTGGGTGGGTGCTGGAGAGAAATAACTAGGGTGTTTGTGGTTGTTTGTTGGTTGTCCCCTGGTTACAAGCCTTTTATAGCCTCCCTACTCTACCAGGGACCCCCCACCCCCCCACCAACGACAGACAGATAGTGTTACGAGATGCCCACACTATTCGTGGCCACTCACTCTTAAGCAGGAAAAGAAAAAAAAGCGAAATCTTGGATTGGATTGTGCATAAAAGAGCAGATAAGCATCAGAAGCAGGTGTCCTCGTGATGCACCCCCACCGCCCGCCCCCCCGTTGGCTTGGCACCGTGGAACCTCCTAAACGTCTTTGTTACTTTGAATGAGAAAAGTCCAGAAAAAAGTCCCTTTTCTGTCCTTTTTTTGGGGGGAAATTCCAAAGAAAGCATCCTCATCCGAACATATGACTCTGTTTGCACGAAACGATTATTGAGATATCTCCATCATCTGCATTCCCAGGCAGGATGGATGCAAATCTACAGAGAGGGGCAAGGGGCCACCTCAGCTCTTTAAATGGCATCATGTGATATGGATTCTTTTTTTTTTCTGTTTCTCACCCAGAAGTTTTTCTTTCTCTCTCTCTTTTCTTTTTTGGTTAAGACGAGGGATTATCGGTACACCTTCCCTCCCTCCTCCTCCTGGCCAAGCTGCGCAGGATTTAGGCAGATTTACTTCAGCAAACACCTTTGGACACTGGGAGGGGGGAAAGTAGGAGTCTGTTTGCAAAAGGGGCCTTTTGTTTCCAAGGGGTTCTGGATAAAGCCTTTACCAGGCAGCCGTGATATTAACCCATGCTTTGGAGAAATGGGGTGGAGGTCCTCGCTATAGGAGGGGGTTAACTCTTCACTGCCTGACTGTTTCTGCTGCTTCAAAATGTCATTTTTTTTTGTTTTAAAGGAAAGCAAAGCCAGAGAAGGTGCACTTTATTTAGGGTGGAGTGGGGTGATGAACACTCACACTCACACACATGCACTACAGTTGCCAAGAGAAGGATGAAAGCTGCAATCCGTTGCCTGACTAACACCGAGGCATGAATCAGCCACTAGTGAGCCAACACCGACTTCCCTTTAT
This sequence comes from Millerichthys robustus, assembly GCA_034783495.1. Lineage (NCBI taxonomy): Eukaryota > Metazoa > Chordata > Actinopteri > Cyprinodontiformes > Rivulidae > Millerichthys > Millerichthys robustus. The sequence goes on along the minus strand of JAVKLF010000077.1, from coordinate 3,955,888 downwards.
GTTCAAACCGCAGCAGCGAGGGATCGTCCAAAACAATGTGGTGACACAGGTCTTTATATTTGTTGTTCTGAAGGAGGGCAGTGAGGAGTGAAAGTCCCATTTTTTTTCTGAACTGCTGAACTTACCCCTGAAGAATCAGGTTGGTGGAATGATGCTAAACAGTCGGTAGAGGGTTTGGTGTGAGATGGAGGGTGATGACAGACTTTGGCTGGATTCTTCTTTCCTCTCCACTTCACGATTGGACAGTTTGTGTTAGTGTTGGAAAGTCGCAAAGCTTCCCTGACTTCCTTTTTTTTTTCATGCTTCCTTGCTTGTTTGTTTGTGTGCTTTCTTTTCCCCCACTCTTTGCAATTTGGACAAAAAGAATAAAAGCAAACAGAAATTGAAACTTCACTGGTCCGATAAATAATTGCATGCATTTGGACTTTTCATTTTACCCTAAGCCGACATGTTTTATGCATTACATTGTAGGAGGGTGCATGTTTTTGAAAAAATAAAAAAAATAAAAATCATGCCTCATTTGAGTCCTTCTCGAGTGAAAATGCAAAGTCTTTATTTGGCCCATCCGTTCCGTCTCGTCCTGCTGTTTGCACTTATTCAGTTGCAGCGCCGCGTCTCGCTCGTGATTTTCAACATTTTCCGCAAGTCGACTTTTTCCCATTTGCGCGGGAGTCTGGGCGCGACAGGCGACAGGTTGCTGAGCAGGTGTAAACTAACGTTCAGATTTCATAATTAAATGTTGATGACGACAAAGGAGGTGGAAGAGGAAAGGCTCGAGGGGGGCGGGGGACAGAAAACAACTTTACAAACACCTTCTTTTTTCCGAACAATGGTACATGTGTGCACGCTTGTGTCTGGATGCACACGAGGAGTTTGAGGCAGCTGTTCTTCTGAAGCGTGCAAATGCTTTCCTTTTCCTGTGTTTTAGTATTTTTTATGATTTATACCATTTTTTGTACCTGTAACTGTTGAGTTATCGTGTTTTTTATTCCCCTGCACGTGATTCCCCATCATCTCTGTTTCTGCTGTATCGATCAGATGGGGAATGACCCGTCAGATCCACCTTTTAACAAGCAATACTGTGTCTTTATTGAGCTACAAAAGGATTAAATGTAGATTAAATGAAAAGAACAAACACATCACAGCTGGTCTGTGTTTGTGTGTGAACGTGTTTCTGATCGTGCGTGTGAGTGAGTGTGTGTTTTGATGAGCTCCACGATGTTTCTGAGGAAACAGAGAAAAGAAAGCAGTCACCTCAGTTGGCCATTAAAATAATTTTTTCCACTTTCTCCAGTTTCTGCGCGGCAGCTGCTTCGGAGATGGCACCTTTGTGCAAACAAGTGTTGAAAGCAGCCTCCGGTTTTTCTTGCTCTGATGTCGGCGCCGCTGCTCGACGAGTGCGCGCTCACGCACACATTTAGAGAAATGCACACACTCTTTGATGTATGTCTGATTGTCGGATGGAAGAGCTCTTCTGGCAAGGTCAGGGCTGCGTGGAAGAATCAATAACGGATCGGCAGATTAAGGCTCGGTGACATCTGGAAAACTAGGCCTTCTCACCCGGCGTCCTACCTTTAATTCCACATAATAGAACATGCTATTTGATCAGCGCTCACTTTCTTACTGTAGTTCATTATTCAGGAGGTGTCCTGCTTCTTTACCACCTAAGTGTGCCCCTTTTTCCTTTCATTTATTTATTTTTTATTTTAACGAGGACTTGTCTGCTTGTGCTCCAGTTAACCCCCCTCTCTGTCTGCGTGGAAGTAAATTCAGATGCGTTATCTCCGTTTAATTGCAGCCGATCGCCAAGCAAGATTAGGACAAAATTAGGTCATTTTGTGGTTGCGCAAATTTCACTCACTTCCACGCTTTCATCTCAGGGGGCCCTGATCAAGCACCTTCTTAACCGGAGGCTGCAGCCGAAAAGAGGAAGCGGTCAGCGCTCGCTTGTTACTCAGACGTACGTTTAACCTTTGGCAAAGAGTGAGTCAAGGAGAGCTGGAACATCTTCCCCTTTAAATGTCATCCGCGATGCAGTCAGTAGACATGTGTAGCTAAGAGTCGGAGAGGTGAATTCACGTGTTAATGGGTTCTGACTGGAAAGCGGAGCCCCCCCCCACACCTCCCCTCCTTTCCTGAACACTTCTTGTCCTGTTGCTGTCAGACACGAATGTCAAACAAGCACCTCTTCAGGTAGCATGGGGATAATCACACCGACAGGCCTGTCCTCAGCCTTTCTGACACTCAGGGCGTTTCAGGCCTTCACGCCCAGATCTAGTGGAGGTTTTTTTTGGGCGAGGTGGTCAAGTGGTGACAGTAAATCTAGCAGATTTCTGTGGTTGTGGTTGTAGTTCTGGCAAAGTGAGGAGTTTGGTTTGGAAGCGGCTGATTAATAAAGCCACAAAGAAGTGATAAAAGTGAGGTTTGTGCGGCCATAGGGAGATGACTTGTTTGGTTCCGCCTGCTGCCTGAGCTGGACTGTCAGATGGAAGGGTATTTCCTGACCTAGAAAGGTTGGAGGAAACAGACACGAGTTCAAACTTGTGACTCAGCCTGGTTGGGTCAGATGGATTCAGATGGCTTCGTGTCTTGAGAGCCCAGGAATGTTATTTTACATAAATGTAACTACTGATTGCTCCTCTTAACCTCTCATTTTCAGCTCTTTTTTTTTGGTCAAAACTGTTGCCATGAAAGGCATTAAACCCCTATTGCACCAAATTTTGCTTTTTGTGAGTCTATCTCCCATCCGTCCCTTCAGCCAGCCAGCCAGTCAGTCATCTAACAAGTCAGCCCACTCTAATTACTTCTCCCCCACCCAAGGGAAGCTACTTCCTTATCGCTCGCCTGTCTTGCTCCAGCATTCCTGAGATAAATTCCCCTCCACTTTGTTATTCTTACTACTTAGGGGTATTGGAATTAGCATGGCCATCAAAGCAGACCTTGTACTCTGCCTTTTTTCTCACACCCCTCCTTACGACCTTATCGGTGGTCATACATTACAACCGGGCATGGGAGGTGCCCGCGGGCTGCAGAGGTGAATAACCGACAAAGGTATTGAGCCATGCTTCTGACATCAAAGGCTGCGGGATGATGAAGCGATGCAAATGTATGGCTTGTGCTGCCTTACTTGGGGTCTGCAGGTACTTTCAAGGGCTGCGTGGTAAAGGATTTGTCAGATCCGTGGTCCGGGTATTTACACAGCAACTCTTCCATAGATGGTAAAGCCCTCATTTCTCAAGCGGTCAACAATGAGAACTCCATTCGTCCCCACTTTTAACTGCAGACGTGTGAAGCCCTCACTTCCTTCCTTCCACTGCTCGCCGTGTTTCCAAACATGGTTTATACCTCAACAGCACGCAGACGCCGCCTTATAAACTGGCAATCACAGTATCCCTAATGTTATTACTTTTCATAATTAGTTACAGCAACACTCATTTGACGACTGGCGGAAAGGAGTATTCCTTAGTAATTAAGGTAATGAAATATTCATTTATGCTACCTTTTCAGCAGTCTCACAAATGAGCCAGCCAGGCTTAATGTCCGCCCTGCCTCTGATTTTATTATGATGGCAGACTGGCACATCTGCAATTAGTACTCGCACTGACAGTTAGGCAGTAAGCAGAGGGAGGTGAGGTGGAGCAGCGTTGGGTGGGTGCACCCTGGTGCGAATACATGCCCCCTCTGCCAACCTCCTAAACCCAATTCCCTCTCCCTCCCTCCTCAGGCAGCCTCCTCCCTCCTAACCTTGCCATTTTTTATTGTTACCTTTATCTCCTCCTTCCCAACTGTCTCCTCCCCAACGGAGAGGTTACCTTTTCCCAGCGGTGCAAAATCGACTTGACATAACTGTTCATCAGTCGGGCCCCTTCTACCCCTCCCTGTCCTGCATCACCCCCACGGTAGTTTGCATCAAATCAGGCCCAGTCAAGCTTCAAGTGGAAATTGGCAGGCCAGAACCTGACAGTGAAGGGAAGGAGGGAGGGAGGAAGGAAGAAGGAGGGAGGCAAAGCAAAGCAGGCAAATTGTGGCATCAGAAGCCCAAGCTCGTTCCAGAATCGCGAGGTCAACATTTGGGGGGTTAAGTGCTAATCAGTCATTTTAAATCAGCTCAAAATGAAACGAAGAGGAAGTAAACTGCTTCGTGTTTGTGGGAAAAGTTTAGATTTTGCCACCTGCCAACATGTGTGGATTTTTATTTTCTTTTTACATTATTAGCTCCTTGCAGCGCCAACAACGCCCCACGTTTTCCTCCTTTCTGGCAATTCTAAAGATAATTTGAGCTGGAGCAATTTGAGCTCAGCAGAAAAGCAAAGGCAAAAAAAATAAAAAAATTGAGCAGATTTTTGTTTCGTTGGATCTTTACTTTTTAAAAGCAAAGATGCTGGAGGTTAATCTGAAATGTTTCTTTATGAACCATTGGTTTTAAAAAAAAGGCTAAATTACATGTTACAGAAGTTCAGTTCACATCTGTACCCATTTTGTGTTTTTTGGATACAGAAATAAACATGTATTTAGAAATGGACTCACACACACATGTTCACACACCAGCTGGCAGACTGATGGGTCACAGTCGATGTAAATGTCTTTCCTTTTCATTTTTTTCCTCCTTTTTTTTTTTACCTCATCGCCATGGCCCTCAGAGGGAAGCAGATAGGCGCTTTGTGATGAAACTTTTAGTGAATCTGGCTGCTCCAGTTCTGTCGCTGCCACGTCAGAAAGCTCAAAACTCCTCTGCACCCCCCCCATCCCCATAGCCGCTAAATATTAAGGTTAAACAGGAGAGGTGAGCATTTTTGTGTTTTCATTCCATCCTTTTCCTCCCAATCGTCCATAAGTGTCACTTTTACATTGTTTGTGTCATACCTCTTTTTTTTCCTCCCTTTCTTCCATCTTTATCTGTTTCCCTCTCCCACCCATCTCCAGCTTTGCATGTGCTCTGACGGGGCTGATGGCCGCTTTGACGGGGCGACACTGAGGTAAAGCGGTGTGACGGCAGAGTTTTGTTAAGCCGAGAACAAAGGCTCGGAGATGCCGGGCCGAGCCATTGTCCCACTCCCACAGAGGCCCCCCCCACCACCACCACCCGTTTTTCAGGATTTAATGCTCTGTTTACCTCCAGCTAATATTCAGAGGAGCTTCTTCTTTTGCAGACCTACCTCAGGCAGATATAAAAAAATAGGTGAGGAGTGAATCAGAGCTGTGCTCAGGTTTTTGCAGCTTTGGGAAGCCAGGCTCTTGGTTTGATATGAAGGACTCTGAACTTGGAAAACTGTACCGACAACATTGTGTGTGTGTGAGTTTGGACCGTTGGAGTTGTCCTGCATGGTCTTTGGGCAAACTGAAAGCAGTGCACAGTGGGATTAGAGACCGAGTGTTGCCGGGGGGTGGGGGTGGATGGGTGGGGAGCACAAGAGAACTCTGAGTTATTTTTTTCTGCCTTGTCCTCAGAGAGAGAAGAGCAATACAGTTAATTTACAGTTAACCCAAGTCAAGTTTTCAAACTTCATTGAGGATTATAGCTTAGGAGCAAAGGTGTTATTTGTTTATTTTTTTTTTTTTACTTTTAAAATTTAACGTGGCAACGATTAAGGAAATCCACCTCTCTGTTGTTCTTGTTTTGTTTACGACTCTGACATTAAAGTAAAAGCAAAGTTTCAGAGAACTAGGAGCCGTAAACGCAGTCGAAAGCGCCTTCATTGAACGCTGTGATATTTTCACGAGCGCATAAAGATTATGAGTCCATTCCGGTTGCACCCATCTGTGCTTTCATTTGCGACTATATGCTGTGTAGTTAAAGTGAAGTCTGAGTAAAGACAGTAGATGACTTTCATTTGGTTTAATAGTTTGTTAAGGTCAAATGGGACATGCGAGGATGTAATCCGCCCTCCAATAGCAAGCTTCTCACTGACTGACAAATAAAGTTTCTGACTATTTTGTACTGGAGGAAAATCACTTCTTGCCAAATCCTCTGCCTGCTTCTCTAGCGATTAACTAGTTAACTAAATAAAACAATTTGTCTGTTCATCTGAACCCTTTCTGCTGCTGGTCCCCCCCCCCCCAAACAATTACAAAATTACAGTAGATAAAAACTGAATGGCGGCAGTATTTATGCAATCAACATAATGAAGAAACAAAACAATTTCATGTGGAAAAATCATCATTCATCTGCATTATAATTGCTTCTCTTTCACATCTACGGGGATGGTTAATTAAAATTGTGATTAAACGCGCCTGCACTGCCTAAGATGTCTTCCCCCTAAACAGGTGCTATAGAGTTTAAAAGTAAAGAGAGAAAGCTAATTAGCATTGGAAATTGAGAAATTGCCTGCAAGAATCGGTGTTAATTTCACTCACTGATGAGGTAATTTATAAAGGGGGAGTCTGTGCTACACAAGAGATTGCAACGCCGGGTACCCCCACCTCCCCTCGCCCTCCGCATCCCTGGTCCCACAGCATGCAGGTGAAGCTGTTTGCAAAATATTGAGGCAATTTTAGTATTCATTCTTAGTTAGCATCAAAAAGCAATGCTAACTAAAACAAACACCCGAGACTAAATCCTGTAAGGGCACAAAACAGAAATATTTACACCTTTGGCTTTGAGAAGTGGGGGAATTATCCGGAAAGTCACCCAGAAGTGTCAGCTTGAGTAGGAAGTTGAATCAAATGGACTTGCGGTACTTATAATCATGGTAACACCTGTTTTCTTTTTCTAATCGATTCAAGGATTTTCAGTGTTTTGTTTTTCTTTTGCTATCAGAGTGGAATTCATCACTCAAGATGTTGGCCGCCGTCCTCTGTCCCGTTCAGAGTTTCCAGAAACTTCTGGTCCTCTCGCATTGCCTCCCCCTCCCTATAATTACCTGTCATTGTCCGTCATTATGGTCGGCTGCGGAGAAATGTAAAGCCTGGAACATAACCGAGCCAAAATGTTCCATCGTGTTCCGAACTCCGCCGCAGTCTTTCTCTGAATTCCTTCTGTGTGCGCTTTTATGGTTTTGTTGAATTCTATGTGTTTAGATACCTCCACTATTGACTGAGCACGTTGACAAGCACCAATTTTACTTTTTACTTTTCGAAAAATATCACCAGAACTGAAAGTGGGTAGTAGCAGCTGAAGTTTCCCCAGATATTTGAAGCAAAAGGGGAGCCGGACAGGTGGGAGGAGGAGGAGAGGGCGAGCTAGCAGGCCGTAAATCATTAGGCTTCTGCAACAGTGGAACGGAAGCATCAGCCAGCACGAGGTTAAAAGGGGAAAAAAAAGGAAAAGCCAATTTGCTGAGACATACTCTGTCGACCTTTCATCATAACTGGAGCCTTTTTCTTTTAGATTAAGTCCAGTGAGCACAACTCAGCCACCTGTCAGCCTGTTATAACCCACCTCCTCTTCACTTTTTAACAATTGACTCAAAGCCCCAGGAACTTTCCACAGCTGCTGGTGACAAATCTACTTCACACCTCCCTGAACCCCGGCTTTTGCATCTCTGGTGTGGTTTTTTTTTGTAACGCACCACTTTAACCTCTCAACCATTTTTCAGACCCGCAACTAGAATCCCGAAGTCTCCAAAGATCCGAGATAAGAAAATAATAAAGACAATATTGAACTAAATGGCCTAGCGATGTGTTTTTTTGGCAAAAGACAAGAAGAAGGATGTGATGGAATTCGTCCAAACTCTTTCATGCTCATCGCAGAGCTCCTTCATGATTATTTTATGACGTTTTTTTTTTTCCTTTTTCTCCCATACGTCCCCTCCTTCCTTTCTCCCCTCTCGGAGTCACTCCGATGAACAGGTCAGGCAGTAAGTGACAAGGTATTTCGTCGTTTTGTGAACCTTTGCCAGGCTGATTGTTCAGTGCAAGTGTAGTGTAACTGAGCCGCTTGTTGCTCGCCGGAGTGTGGAAAATAAGACCGAGGGCTGACTCCCCTCCCTCGTACTCTCCTGGTCGGTTTTACAACAATGTGAGATAGTAACATAGATATCCAGGGAGCTCCCGTGCAGCAGCGTGTCTGTCGCTCTTCATACATTTCCGTTCCGTCCGACAGATTACTGCATCGCTCCAACATTTACAGTTTGACCTGTAACCACTTGTAGCTGCTTATGTTATTACCGCCCCGACTATTCATCTCGGATGTACACAAGAACAGGTCAGCACTTTGTTTAGGTTGTTTTTTTTTTGTGTGTAGCTGAGACAAATTCTAGCTCTGTTTCTGGCTGTTTTATGGACTTTTAGACCATGAGTGCACATTAGGGAAATCACCGTAGGGCTTAATCAAGTTGTAAGTAGCATAAAAAAAGGCATTATCAATCGAGATTTAGGAGAAATAAAACTTTATCTGAGAAGCAACCATAAAACGCTTGCTTTGCATTGTTTGCTTTCCAAAAAAAAAACAATGTTTTTAAACCCTTTATTTAGTTAAAAATATTGGAATTTATTAGGTTTTTATGGGGTTAATGAACCCTCAAACTTTGGCTCATTTTGCTCCCATCTATTCAGACCCTCAAAAGCATATTTATCTTTGAGCAGATGAGGAAATCTCCTGTGTGTATTCACGCAAACTCTTTATTGTTTATGCCTTGAGGCGCAGCTGAGAGAAGGTGTCTCTATCAAAGCAAATCATCCTGCAGCTTGTAAACGTCTCTTCTTGTGTGTTTTAAAGAAAGACACGGGGAATTTTCCTGATGGAAATTAAATTCATGCTCGTGCAGCTTTGGTGAAGGTCGTGACGTGATGTTTGTGTCGATGTCAAGGTGGCGGGATTGTGTTTTTGTCACGGCGTTAAAAAAGGATTTCTACAACTTCAAAAACAAGAGGAAAAGCCTCCCTAAAGCCCTCCAGAAGAGACTCACACGACGACACCAGGGGGGGCGGGGGGAGAAAACAATCGCTAATATTTGAAGGAATGTGGGGTGCACGCGTTCACACACACACAAACAAAACAAACAAACAAACAAAAAAAAACCTTGAGTTTGTTTATGTGCTCATAATGCGAGTCTGTGCGCCCGGTGAAGCGCTGCAAATGGGAGAAGTATGCGTGGGTTCCTCAGGTAACAGGATTACGTGGGCACATAATTGATCCATTTGGGGGAAAAATGACAGGGCTCTAAAGAGGCCTCGGCTTTGGAAATGGAGTTTATGAAACAGGCATTCGTAAATTCAAAGGAATCAATATGTCAATTTTATTACATCTCCGGGCCAGATGGGCATTAAAGGCACAGCTCATCCCTCTGCTTCTCAACCTCACTCTCTGCTCCGTCGTCTCACCCGCTGACACTCTCCGTCACTGTCCTTCCTCTTTTTCTTTTTTTTTTCTTTCTTCCTGCAGCTTTCTCCAACCTTTGTTCAGCTTTTCCTTGCCTCGCTATCTGCAGATATGTAACAAAGGTTTATTGGCCTTTCTCTTTCTCGTTTTTGTTTTCATTGTTTCTGTGACAGCCTGACTCGTAGACTGGTATCAGAACCAGCACTGAAAACACAAACAAACCTCCTCTGGGTCAACAGTCCTCCAAACAGGAAATGTCTTTTTTTTTTCTTTTACAGCCAAATGCTCCTCAGCAATTTTTACACTCTGCTGACAGTTCTGCTCTTTATTATTAATTATTATTATTATTATGTTTCTGCTGTTGTGGAGATGTATTTACAGACTTTCACCAAGTAGAAGCACAAATTGCAATGAGCAAAAGTTTGTCAAAGTTGAAACTGCTCTAATAGCTACCCTCCACAAAATTAACTGATGCCTAAAAATGCCAAATAATTGGAAAATCATCCTATTCCAGTTCTGGTAGTAGAGATGAATGTGATTGGTTTCCTCGTTGTTTAGATTTTATTACCTAAAACGGAATATTTCTTTGCTTGTGGTCAAAAGACAAATGCTTATTATAATTAACATTTGGTCAGATCAGTAGAATTTTTATTTAATACACTTTTTAGGGTATACAGTGAGTTAAATGAATGGGGCTGCAGAAGCTCGGTGGGCAGTGCTGTGGTCTCATAATCCCGAGGCTGCTGGTTTGAGCCCAGGTTGCATTGGAAGAAATAGTCTAACAAACTTTTCCGGAAAAGATTTTTAAAACAACGGAAACCCATTTTTGTAAATAAGCTGAAGTAAAAGCAGAAGCTTCTAAAAACTGAAGCACAGCAGAGAGGGACATATCGACTCCAAAATACGGACTCAGCAGCTTCTGTTTTAAAACACGACGGTTTCTTTTTCGTGAGAGGAAACGAGCAACTGCTGACATGAAAGAATGAATACAGATCAACAAGACGAGTTTCGCAAGTTTTTCTGAAGGTTTGTCTTGTGGAACAGTACTTAAGTACTTAATAGATGGACTGTAATAACTAATATTTGTTAAATGTCCGTTAGCAAAATATCTCATGAAACACTGGATGGACTTTAAGGAAACTTTCAGGTCATCATATTTTTCACATTTCTCAATGTTTTTGCACCAAAATTCTAAAATCTAAAAAAAAAAAAGCTGTCAAATTAAACGTGCAGCATGTTTTTTCAGAAACTCAAATAAACAGTTTTTCTTGTTATATTTACCTCATTCCTTCTTCCTTCCTTCTCTTTCGCAACTTCTGTGGGGCAAAGGTCCTCAGTGGACATTTTGTTGGTGAGGTTTTGGCTCTCTTTGGTGTCTCCACGTGGGCGTGAAGCTGTGTGGGCTTCCCTTTGAGGCATCAAATATCTGTTGTCTGGGCGAAATGCATCAGCCGAAATGCACTTGTCGATGCAGCTGTTGACTCAACACTATTATTTTTTTTAAGAAAAAGCCGTTTAGAAACAGAAGTGAGCACAATAAACTGTTTGGAAAGCTCGGGCTAAGAAAAACACGGTGGGGGGACAGGAGAGTGGGTGTGCTCGAGTGTGTGTGTGGGGGGATTAAGTAGTGCGCCCCCACACACGCACAAACACACTAAAATATTCACATTTCATTTAAATACAACAGCATCCCCGGCAAAAATTTAATTACCACCTCACGCTGTAATGCAAATGAATAATGCAGCAATGACTGATGCAAACAGATAGAAATATAAAACTCCTCTGCTTGATGCAGAGTGAGGAAAAGAGCAGAAAGTAAAAAAAATTGCTTCTTGCTGCTCACTTACTTGGATTTAAAGATGGGGAGAACGAGGTTTGCAGGAAGGAGGAGAGAGGAAGACGAGGAGGACGAAGCAAAGGAAGGCCTGGCTTCCCAGGCGTCTGCCAGGATTTTCCTTCTCCCATTCTGCTAGTTCATTTTCGGAGTAAGTAAATAATAAGAAGTTGGTGATGCTTGCATTTTTAATTCCACCCCCTCCCCTCGCTGCGCTTTTTTTTTCTCCTTCCAATTTTTTGTTCAGTTCACTGACTGACATCTGCTATCAATGCTAAGCAGGTGTTCCCGTGCAAACAGACATGCCCCTGTTTGTGTTTCGCCATTCCCCGCCACCGTGCACCCAAATGAGCAACGTGATTAAGAATCCTGTAAATTTTTGAAAGGAAACGGATGGCTGCCCGGCTAGAACGTAATTACACCGCTGCCGACATCCGCAGCTCACCGCTGCAGCAGCCAGAGCCGAAGCAACAGCCGAGAATTAATAATATATAATGGCATCTTCCCTTGTAATTCATAAATGAAATAAAATGAAGGAGGAGTAGCTGCTGATAAGTTTTTTTTCCTCTCCTTTCTTTCCCTTTTTTTTCCTCTCTCGGGGTTTGGGGGCAACATGTGGGATGGTGCAGTCATTTTCAGAAATTGAGTCGAGACGATCGTTCTCCACGACTCGGTAACTCATCTTAGAGTGAAGGAAGACAGATTTGTGCCTTTGCTTTTTTTAAACTAATTTGTTTACTAAATGAGACTTCTGCATATGTTCCCGATTTTGTCATCTTATGATTCACTTTGCTGTATGATCATGCTTTCGCATTCGCAACGGACAATTAGCTCCAACGTCTTAGGTTTGTCGCAAACTTCCTTTCTTTGAACTTCAAAGGCAGTCAAAAGGACCAACTGTTGGTTTTTATTTTACCTTCAGAAGTGACTCTAAGGGAAGGAGGTAATTTCTTTCATCCAAAAATAAGAAGAAGAAGAA
>JAVKLF010000077.1:3876178-3889494 GCA_034783495.1 Millerichthys robustus | reverse complement strand
GGTGGTACTAGAACCGGTGCCGAGAGGAGGGTCGGAACCGCAGTGGAAACGCTGAAAACTGGTGTGGTGTGGTGTGGAACCGGGTCGGTGGAAAAGCGCCTAATGGGAGGCAACAGGTTTTTATTTTTATTTTTTTACTTCTTCGCTGCGGATCACGATCAGTTGAGTTCCTCAAGGATTAGCCTTCCCTGAAGGAATACATATCACCCACCAACTCACAGGCTTCAACGATCTGTTAACACTGAGATTATGTGTTATGAATGACCACAACAAACTTGACTTCAGCATCTGTACAACTGACTGGGTTGTAGCCATTTTGTTTATGAGTTTGATGAACTGTGGCAACCTTCTTGAATTGAAATAACTCCAACATTTAATCAATTTTACAGGTAGATATTGGAATTAATTTCCAATAGTTTTAATTAAATTCATCAAGTGGTACATTAGATATTTTAGTAGCAGACATATAGACCATGTTTCTTTGTAACACTTGTGAAGACAGACGTAAAAAGTCCTCATTTAGTTTGTATGAGTACAGGTATTTGAGGTGAAACAGCTCTGAATACATTTTGGTCTGATTAGGCAACATATTAATGAAAAGTAGATCAGATTGGCACTCCTAATGAAGGCTCTAAAAAGCTTTTCATTTATTCCATTTTATGGGGACCAAATTCTAAAGGCAGGCCTTGTTGGGTTGAGAAGCCAGGAAATTAAAAGGTGTGTGATTCTCTTGGTTATCGCCGCCACTGCTTGTAGTAGGAGATGGGAGGAGACGGCCAACACGCTTCGTTTGGCAAAAGGAGCCATTTGGGTTGTTGAGTGTTGTCATGCCAACCAGTTGTGATTATTTAATAAAATGTCACCCTCTCAGTGTTTAAGCATTATTTAAATTTCCTCTATTTTCTTTTTTGTTCTATCATTGCAGCACCAACTTCTCAACCAAGCAGCCGGCAACCGCAAGTTCAAATGCACCGAGTGTGGCAAGGCCTTTAAGTACAAGCACCACCTGAAGGAGCACCTCCGGATTCATAGTGGTGAGTTGCTCTTTGAATATTGCCAGTTTTAAACACAAACATCACATGATCAGTTAGTGTTCACAGTATAAGTCGGGGATGACTCTCATCGCATCAATTTAAGTTCAATATCTAAACTGTAAAATTTTGTGATTGGCAATGTTGACTAGTTTTAAATCATTTTGACTCAAAAAGATTGAGATTTTTATGAAAATCTGTCCACGTTGTCATAAGATATTTTGCTAACTGACACATGCAGACAAAAATAAATTTATTAAGGGACAATAAATAAATCAATCAATAAATAACTTTGAAGAATGAATGAAATCATTTGTTTTTTACAGACTAAAGCCTTGCTAATGTGTGACATTGACATAACTGTCAACCTGTCAAAGTGAATAAAAAGCAGTTTAGTTGTTATTGTCAATATTTAGTTTTAAATTTGCACATGATGTGTAACAGGGATTATTTTTATTGTTATTGTTTTATTCAATGAAAATTAAAAACAACAAAAAAAGAAATATTACTCTGGAAATTGTTTTTTTTCTGTCTTTTTGAAAGATCGCTAGTAAAATGACAAAATTAAAATGCACCTTGCTATTGTAAGTTGTTATCTTTAAATTATGTTCAAGGGCTCCATTTAAAATTTGCTAAGGTAATTATCTGTCGACACAGCGGTAGTTCATCAATTCAGTCTTCTAAAAAGGCCTTCTCAAATCTTTCATTTCAGGTGAAAAGCCCTACGAGTGCCCCAACTGCAAGAAACGCTTCTCTCATTCAGGCTCCTACAGCTCCCACATAAGCAGCAAGAAGTGCATTGGCCTGATTGCTGTAAACGGTCGCATGCGCAGCAGCCTGAAGCCAGGCTCGTCCCCCACCTCTGCCTCTGCCTCACCCACCAACACTGCCATCACCCAGCTGCGCCAGAAGCTCGAAAATGGCAAACCCCTTGGCTACACTGACCACAACAACCACTTGAACATCAAAACAGAGCCTCTTGATTTTAACGACTATAAACTCATGATGGCTTCCCATGGATTTGGGACTCCTGTTCCATTTATGAATGGAGGGATAGGCGGGAACAGCCCACTGGGGGTCAACCACAACTCAACGGCTCATAGCCCTTTGCAGCACCTTGGCATAGCAGGGCTTGAATCGCAGTTCGCAGGCTACACAGGTTCGCTTGGAAACAACCTGAGTGAGGTACAGAAGGTTCTCCAGATCGTGGACAACACTGTGTGCAGGCAGAAAATGGATTGCAAGCCAGAGGAGCTTTCCAAGCTCAAGGCCTACATGAAGGAGCTGGGAAACCAGATGGAGGAGCAAAAACAGGGCTTGATGTCTCAAGGGGGACCTCAGGTTGGTCTTCCCCTTGTCAATCACAATGGCGCCACTAAAAGCATCATTGACTACACGTTAGAAAAAGTGAATGAAGCCAAAGCCTGTCTCCAGAGCCTAACAACAGACTCAAAGAGACAGATTAGCAATATCAAACGAGAGAAACCCAACCACATGCTCGAAGGAGGTGTGGATGAGAAGGTGCAGGAAAATATGTTTACACCATATGCTTGTCAGTATTGCAAAGAAACTTTTCCCGGGCCAATACCTTTGCATCAACATGAACGCTACCTGTGCAAAATGAACGAGGAGATCAAAGCTGTGCTGCAGCCCAGTGAGAATCTGATGCCCAACAAGCCAGGGATATTCATGGAGAAGAACTCCCACTCCTCCATTCTGTCTGAGAAGGGACTCCCTGGCCCCCTCAACCCTTACAGGGACCACATGTCTGTGCTGATGGCGTATTTTGCCATGAACATGGAGCCCAACTCAGAGGAGCTACTCAAGATTTCCATAGCAGTTGGCCTTCCTCAGGAATTTGTAAAGGAATGGTTTGAACAGAGAAAGATGCACGAGTATAGCACTACTAGAACCCCACCATTAGAGCACAGGAACAACACAGATATTGCTGTTGGAATAAATAACCACCAAACTCCACCAAAAGACTCTTTGGCAGCTAGGTCCCCTGTCACACATATCAAACCTACTGACCGCATCACATCCCCCTCCATTGCAGAGCTCCATAACAACGTCAACAACTGTGACAGCTCAGTCAGACATTTGAAGAACCATCACTTTAGCGGCAGCACTAAGCCTGTAGGTGAAAAGTTGGACCACTCCCGCAGCAACACCCCCTCACCACTAAACCTGTCCTCCACATCTTCCAAAAACTCCCACAGCAGCTCCTACACTCCAAACAGCTTGACTTCAGAGGACCTGCAGGCGGAGCCGCTTGATCTGTCGCTGCCGAGACTTATGAAGGAACCCAAGCATGCACTGACCGTCAAAAGCAGACCGAAAGTCAACAGCATCACCATTGACCATAACAGCATCCCCTCTCCCCGAGAGCACTTCGAAGAGCCTTTAAACTTGGCCTATCTTAAGAAGGAATTCTCAGGCTCGACAAACAATGGGAACCTTGAAAAAAGCACTAGCCCCATCTTTGGCATCAACCCATTTGCTGCCAAACCCTTGTACACGTCACTTCCACCCCAGACTGCTTTCCCGCCTGCCACATTCATGCCCCCTATGCAGGCCAGCATACCAGGTCTTAGGCCCTATCCGGGCATGGATCAAATGGGCTTCCTACCGCACATGGCCTACACTTATGCAGCAGGGGCAGCTACCTTTGCCGAGATGCAGCAGAGGAGAAAATACCAGCGGAAACCAGGTTTCCAGGTAAATGAGCCACCTGTGATTTTGCTAAAAGCCCCAGGCTCACTTTCACGTTCTCTAAAATGTTCTGAACTCATTTCTGTGCTAATTAAAAGAGTCAGGAGAGAGAAACACTCACCTGAGGTAGAATGAACTGGCAACGGCGTTAGAGATAAACAGCTGGGGCACCACCCTGAGGTGGAAAAAAAAGTGAGATGTCATTAGCAGCATAAGAAAGAAAAAAACGTTTTTTAGATAATGAGACTAACAGCCAGCTTATGGAGGATCTTTTTCAATGAGTAGTAGCAGATATTTTAATTTTAGCCCCAAAATAGTGGCAGGTTCAAATAAATACAATACATTAGAGATTCTCTAATTGTTGCTTTTCTGTTATTTTTACTTGCTGAAGTGTATGGAATTCATTAACAAACTCAACTCCTATCCTCCTGCGAAGCAGACTTCAGCTCAGATATTTTGTTATTAAATATGGGCGAAAGGCCTTTGTAAAAATGACAAAGGTGAGCCCTGAAGCCGTGCACTTCCCTGAAATTTTCTTTTTGCAAGTTTTGCTGCATTTTAAAGAGAGCCACAGCCAAAATGAGCTTCTTCACTACATGTGGATTAATAATGCACAGTCTCCATGTTCATTACCAGTGAATGCTGAAGGCTGTTTAACATAGAGGGGAACCATTTTGATGAAAAAAAAGTATTAATAATGTTTCCTATTCTAAGTTATTAAATTAGATTTTAAAAATACAGCTACAGGCGTTTAGTTCAAATTGATTGCAGAGTGATAGTGGTCCGTTCTTAAAACACATTGCAGCGCTGTCCTCACATATTCATTAAAGCAGGCTTTTGGTGACTCCATATTGGCCATTAAGGTGCACCTTCTGATTATAATCATTTGCAATTTCAAGAATGGGTCACCCCGCCTCCTCCAATGTTTTAATATTGTTCTATCAGTTTATATTTAAGAATTATCTTCATCACAAAAGAGATGGTTTTAAAGGAATGTGCTAAATTAACGCAAGTTCAAAATTAGCCCGCACTGGCTGTTTCATAATGAGCACGCTGTCACTTATAAATGGGAGATATTATTCTAGAGCCGAACGTTTTATAAGAAATAAATGCTGGTAATCAAAAATGCATGAGAGCTTGTAGTTTTGTGTTGAGTTTACAGCGTTAGATCTGTGGCACGGAATATATTTTATTACATTCAGCAAATTTTCAATACTACCCCTAAAATATTCCACCTCAAAAGCTGGTGTAAACGCCCTAATTTTTTTCAAACCTTTCAGTATTTTGTGCTTTTTTGTTTCTTTATTATATCCCTTAGATTTGCACCAGGCAAATATTAGCACAAGTGTCTTCGTGTTCAAACTAACAGAAGTGTCAGAAAAACGTCTAATTTTCATCGTCTTTATTTTGCAGAATACGTCATGGTTTTAGTTTTACTTCTTAGACATGTTTTCTTTTCAAGACTTTAAGATTAAAACAATTAGTGTTCAGATAGTAGTATACATCAGACTAAATGTCTTCCCGTTCAACGTAAAACTGCAGCTCCTGTCTTGCTTTTGTTTTTGATTTTGACTCTTCATAGAATTTTTGCATTTAAACTGTAAAACTCCATTTTTGTTTCCTATTTGGCACCACGTCGAAATATATTTGATTCTAAAACACATTTGATCTTTAGTCCACGAAGTGTTTTCCTTCCCTCAAATTAGCAGCTAGCACATTAGCATAAATGTCACTTTGTTCAACTTAAAGCTATGGATCCTAAAATGAATGAAATCTCGTCGGCACAACTTTTTCTCATATTTACATTGGCAGTATTGTTGCTTATTGATTTCTCTTTTGTATGTTTGTTTTTTGCACAGCATTTAGTACATCTCTTTATTGAAATGACTCCATAAAGGACATTTGCATAAAGCTTTCTCAGTGGCTCATTTAGCACATCGAATTAGAAGCAGCTGTCTTGACATTTTTGACCAATTGACTATTAATTTCAAGTCAGCCTCTTCAGAAATCAAATTAGCTAAAAGAGGGTGACACAGAGCTAGAGAAATGTTAAGTTGCATTACAATTCACTATAATACGATCACTAAAATGAGTAAGTCACCAGGCCTTAAGATGCGCCTCATTCCTTATTATATTTTGCGTTTTTTCTCTTTATTTGTGTTCTCTAAGGGGGACCTGCTCGACGGCACACCAGATTACTTGTCAGGGCTGGACGACATGACAGACCCCGACTCCTGTCTGTCGCGGAAGAAGATTAAGAAGACTGAAAGTGGTATGTACGCGTGTGACTTGTGCGACAAAACATTCCAGAAGAGCAGTTCCCTTCTAAGACACAAATATGAACACACAGGTATATACTGTTCTAGACCCTTATTTTAAACCCCATTCTTTTTTTTTATGTTTTAAATGTTTGTGTTGCCAAATCCTACCAGTATCAATCTATTTAAATATTTTTTGTTACCCTCTTTTTTCTCCCCTTTTCCTTTTCTGTTTAATTCTTAATTTGTATATGTAAACCAACACCTAACTTGCTTCTTCATTGACAGGATGACAGTTACTGAAAGGATGTAAAACTTTTACTCCAGTGTGTGATGTTGTTAAAGCTTTGTGTGCTTTTTGAAATAGACGTAATTAATGCAGGTAGGCGAGGAGAGGGAGCTGTACTCTTTATTTTCCAACTGCTGTAATGATCACTCTGCTATCTTAAAAGACACACATTAATTCACCTAGATGTATAAAGCCAGGCAAAAAAAAAAAAAAGTCTCTAATGTCTTTATCGGCCCTATTATTGGTGATAGATAATATCAGCAGCGTAACGGTCAGAAGCTTCAGAGTACTGATAACAAGTCTTTCATTATAGTTATTTACACAGATCCTCTTTCACTAGGTTGCATCATTTTTTTTTTATCCACTATCTGTAGCCGAGCGCTCGGAGCTTTATGCAGCCTTCATGTTATCTGGTTGGACATAAAAGGGAGGGAGGCTGCGTCGTCAGAACAGTACGCTGAACTCAAACGGGCGCGTTATCTTCAGCACGCCCCTCCTCCTCGGATCCATCTCTAAAAGCGCCGCACTTTAATGTCTGCGTCGCTGCGTGTTGTTTTTAGCGACGATATGTGGCTCGAAAGGGGCTCTGAGTGCGTTTGGGACGGGCCAGATGTTGGACAGAAGTGCTGGTGGCTGCTGTGTGATTTGTGGGAGGCGTGCAGCCATGTTTTCCACACGTGGTGAGCAGCAGCAGCAGCAGCAAACAAAAGAAAGATCATTGAATAACTTCTTTAAATTATTGCAGGTCGCTTTAAATCTTTGTTAGTTTGGAACAGCATGGCAAAAATCGCAAACTGTAGAACAGTTTTTAGTCAGACATCAACTATCTTACCCTCCCCTTATGTCCGACTTGGGTTTTTTGTTTCTACTTTGGCATCTATAGTCCCATTTATTGGACGGAGAAGCCTAAAACCTTAAAGAAGGAAAGTCTTCACTCTGATAATCAGTGGCGTGGTTATCTGTCTCATCTCTGATTTGTTTATACTTTTGTTCTGTTTGTTTGCTTTGCAGTAGTTTATTTATGTTGGGCAGGCTGAACCTAAATAAGTAGTTGAGGCGTAGTTTGTTTTACCCACAGGAGGGAATTTCCATAATGTAGGCCCATGAATGCGAAGGCACTTCCTCATAGCGCTCGCAATTTCAGTGAACAAACAGATTTAAAGCGCTGTGATGTCATTTAACTCCATGCCATTCAGTTCATTAGAGTTTTTCCTCGATGTTTTGCTTTGCTCTGACTTGTGTGATTTGTTGTTGCTGCAGGACAACAGGCCACTCACGATCCCCCTCCCTGCTTTCTGTTTTGTGTGTCCCGCAGGCAAGAGGCCTCATCAGTGCCAAATCTGCAAGAAAGCCTTCAAACACAAACACCATCTTATCGAGCACTCCCGGCTGCACTCGGGGGAGAAGCCGTACCAGTGTGACAAGTGCGGGAAGAGGTTCTCGCACTCGGGCTCCTACTCGCAGCACATGAACCACCGCTACTCCTACTGCAAGAGGGAGGCCGAGGAGCGGGAGGCGGCTGAGAGGGAGGCCCGCGAGAAGGGCCACCTGGAGCCCACTGAGCTGCTCATGAGCAGGGCGTACTTGCAGGGCATGACCCCTCAGGGCTACCCTGAGCTGGCGGAGCGCGAGGCCATCCTGAGGCACGAGGCCGTGAACGGAGGACTCAGGGAGGGACGGAAGGAGGTGGAAGGAACGTACGCAAAGATCGGACGGCGGGACGAGTTCGAGGAGGAGGAGGAGGAAGAGAGCAAGAGCATGGACACGGACCCAGACACGTTGAGGGACGAGGAGGAGAACGGAGAGCACTCGATGGACGATAGCTCGCTGGACGGCAAAATGGAAACCAAATCGGATCACGAGGACATGATGGAGGACGGCATGTAAATCAGTGGACGGGAAGTGGCGTGGGGGAGGGACACTTTAAAGAAAAAAGAAAAGAAAAAAAGACGCTTCCCATCTTAAACGTTTTAAGTTTCTCTCTTTCGGTTCAGTATTCTCACCTGCTCAGTTTAAAACGCCGTGTTTTTAAACTGCACGTGCCTGAAGCTTCAGGGAAGCTTTCTTTGACAGACTCCTCGCCAGGAGAGGGTGAAGACATGGGGTGGGTGTTTGGGGGGGGGGGCAACGTCTGCCAAAACAAGGCTCAAAAATCAATCTGGAGGAGGCGTCGAAGGACGGGAGGCTCGGGTTTGTGAAATAAGCTGCATTATGCAAACCGAATAAATGAATACATTTCAAAAAATGTACAGTACTAAGGCCTAAAATCATGTGTGGTGCTAACCCTCCGGAAATAACCCCCCCACCCCGTGTTCCATAGTATTTATAGCACAACTAGTGACTTGTACAAATTGCACTCTGCTTCTATAATCAAGAACAAAAATAATAAAAAGTATTGCCTATGTATATATTTATACAGTGTTGGAAAAGAGCAGTATTACCTGCACTACAGTCCTTCAGTATTACCTTCGTTCTCACTACCTTCGGTGTCGTCTTTCTGTTGCAAACATCTCCAGCCACACTGTTTTAGGCCTCTAGAATCAAATGAAGGAATTTCAACTGTGTTACGTTTCTTTTTTAAAAGGATGAAATTTTTAAACTCATTTTAAGGGAAAATACAATTTATTGACCAAGTGTTTTGGGGGGGGATGGGGGTAAATAAAACCTAAAAAATAAATAAATAATGAAGGATGAAGCCTTTGTAAGGTGTTTTTGATAAGAAAAGAAGCCTTATATGCAAACCTTTTAACCTGTGTGTTTTCTGCAAGTGCCACCCTCGTATTGTGTAAAAGGAAGGTTTATTTTTCACCAGCTTCAGTATTACGAAATGGTTCACCGTTGTTCTTTGAATCACCTGTGTCAGTATTAAAACTTCTAGGCAGCAGTTCCTTAGTTTACATTATGTTGTGCAATGTTTTCTCGGCTCTTTTTGTCAGTATTACACCAAACCATTTTCTGAAAAACAGCAAAACTGCATTCATTTATTTGTAGGTTGAAGGAAACCTTATTTATGTGGCCCATTTTATATTTCCTAATTTTATTTATTTCATACTGTTGTGTACAGTACTATAGTTCTTCAATATATAGATATATTTTAGTAAAAAGGAACATGGTGTCGATCATAGGGGCAAATTTAAAGAGAGCATTTATTGTGTTTTGAAACATTGTGAAAGTTGAAACTTATTTTATTTCCTTTTACTTTCCAGTTGCTGGAAAAAAACTCCAAATTTGGGAACTTTTATACAATTGTGAAAACACTGTATTTTCGACTGAAAAAAAGAGAATTCCACTTTTCTTCATCTTTGTTTCTTTTTTAAGCTAAAAAAAATGAAGAGGGACTGTTAAATACTATGTATGATATCATGACTGAAGAAGAAATCTTTCCTGAAATGTCTTTGTAAAAGTATTATTGAATTCTTAATTTGTAATTTCTCTTGAAAATGACCCTGCTCGAATAAAAGTAGCCAAATTACAGAGTACCAAACCTTCGGCGCTTTGTGTTTTTTCACAACGGGGTGATTTGCTCAGCGACATCGGGCTCAAGTCACTTTACATCCTTTCCGAAATGAGAAAATCTTTCTCCTATCGTATCCACTTTATTCAGAAGCTGCGTTGGATGGAGTGTCTGCTCCTCATTATTATGCTAATTAGATACAGTTTCAGCGCTCATTTTCAAATGCATCAAAGTGAAATGACCTCTTCTGCTTATGTTTCATTCAGTTTAAACTAAACATCCAATCACCATTTTCCACCTGTTTTGCCTTCATATTTATTATTTTTTTTTTTTTACAATATTTGTCAATAGTGTTTAAGAATTTAAAGGCTTTTTTTAGGTCAGTAATATCCTATTATAGGGCATTGGAGCACTAAATATATAGTAATCTATGAGAAAAATAGCTCCAAACATATTTTTTGTTGTCCAGTTGTTTGTAAATATTAAATGTTGGAACCACTTTGTGTTCATTTAATAGATTTGCTTTTTTTGTGTAAATACATGAAAAAAAATTAATTTGCCCTTTAAATTCTAATTCAAATGAGAGGAAAAGTACAGTTTAAAGAAATAGTATTTCTTATTTTTCTTTTTTTGTAGCTTCATTTGTATAGACATTGTATAAGAGAAATGCACATTTGCGTATGTGCATATATATATTTTTTTTTTTTTTTTGTTTGTTTGTTTTGTTTTATTTTATATTTATTTTTGGGTTTTTTATTCTGGAAGATTGTCTCAGGGTCACATATGTGCAAAAAAATTTGTCTTAGTCTTTAAACATTGATTAAAACAAAACACAAAAAAGAGGCATTTTCTTATTGATATTAAAAAATATTTTGATCATGCATTTTAGTTTCATATGAACTATCCCTTTAGTTGTATTTCTTATTAAAGGTAATACACTGCACACAAGGCTGTCTAGTTACTTTGTATTTATCTAAACTATGTTGCAACGGTTGGAATTAATCTGATTTAAGATGGCCAACACTGATTTAAGTGACAAAAATATGAATACTTTTGTCAGATTTGCATATATTGAGCTTTGATGTGGTCATAGCTAAGAGTCGTTCGTCTCCAGCAGATTGATTCTGAGTTCTAACAGATTGCACACAATTTTTGTTTAAAACTTTATTCATTTAGCCAGGCAAATCCTATTGATTTCTCAGATCTCTTTTGGAAGGCAGCCTATTGTACATGTTTTTGGTCTATGGGAGAAACCCGGACTACCCGGGAAAAACCCACGCAAGCACGAGATGCAAACTCTGCACAGAAAGATCCCAGATCTGAACCGGGGATCGAACCCCGGACCTCCTTGCTGTGAGGCTTTTTGTGTGTGAGATTTCACAAAGTTTATGAGAGCTTTCTTGACAATCTCTTAACATTTCCAGCGCTGGTTGGGTGGCTCATTTTCCGAATTTTCTTCCAACTTTCTTGGCGTCCTGACAGGTGGACTCCAGCTGAGGGGTCCTCTCCTTCTCCATCAGCCACTCGCGACACTTCCTGCAGATTAAAAGCAACATCAAACGGCAGAGATGAAAGCAGCAAAGGTCGAGCGCTTTTGCGTTTTCGGATTCTCCCATTGATTGGAATGCCATCAGATCATTTGAAGACCATTTTTTTTTTTAGATAAATGGAGAGGAGGAGCGGGTGTTGAATGATTAGCTGTTTTCGAAAAAGAACTGCGAACCAGCTGAACAATTACAAATCCCCCCCCCCCCCCCCCCCCCCCCCCCCCCCCCCCCCCCCCCCCACACACACACACACACACACACATGCACCCAACAATTAATAAATACATAAACAAGCACTCATGTCAGGAAGTGAATCCTCTGGAGTTCATCCCTCTCATTAGGAGTGAAATCTACCCTTCCTCTGCCTTTACATTTTACATCTATTAGATTTCTGCGCTCTGACTTCACCAGCAGCTGAGAGGGCGCTCAAAGATGGAGAAAGATGTGATGAAACCTTCCTGCAACGCCACAGTGTTGGAATCGGAGAGGTAAGGGATACAAGCGGGGGGAGAGACCTGAAATCAAGAGCCTCCTTGAAAAAAAATGCATATCGCCCTTCACCTTTAATTTCAGAAACTAAAATCATATCCTGTCGACAACGTGATAGCTATTGTTTTAGCTTAATCGATGTTAAATCGACTGAGCTGTAACCGTGTCAGTGTAGGTTCATGTCAATTAGCTGTGGAGGCAATCATGAAACAGGTCGGCTTGAAAAGTTAATCATTTAAGGATGAATGTCCGTAGACTTCATTGTGAAAGTTTCATGAACATTTGTTCAGTGTTACAGGCGATATTTTGCTAACAGACATACACAAAGTTATGGGACAAAATGTTCACTTTTACTGAAAAAGTGGACAATAATAAAAGTTAAGTAAATAAATAAAATTGCATGTGTTTGATTGTCTGTTAGCAAAATAACTTCTAAAGCAGGTGTTAAGGACACTTTCAAAAAGTATTCATTGGATGGAAGATGGTGGGACATTTGCATTCCTTTAAGACTACCTAGACCTTCAATTACACCTGAATCTCTCAGACTCGGTCGTCCTCCTCTCCTCTCCGGCGTCACTGATTTCCAATTAGCTCTGATGTGAAACAGCTGATAGAAAACCTGAAAAAGGCAGGGAGCAACTACAACGCAGGCGTGTTGTAGTTCTCCGTACAAGTGTCATGCAGCCATATGCCCCGGCCAGATTGGGGGTGGATTTCGGACAGCTGAGCTCTGATGATTCACTGCTGGGCCTTGCAGAGACCAAAGCTAAGTGTACATTTAGCCTCGGGCTTCTCTGCTGCTTTCACAGATTCACTAAAAACTGACTCCTTTAAAAAAAAAACAAAAAAAAACACTCATTTGTTTTTGTGTTTTGGTTTGTTTTGCTTTGTTTTGTAACTCATTGCTACCTGCAGCTTCAGACAAAAACATAATTTTGAATGTTAAAGTGAAGAAAAGCTTGTTATTTTGAGTTCAGCTGTTCAAGAAAAGCAGAAAGTACAGAGAGATGGGGAGGGGGAAACTAAAATCCTGCTCTAATGGACTAAAATGTTTGAGGTTTTGCTCTAACTCCAGGTTCGAGGTGCCATTTATTTCCATCTTGAAGTCAGCCTGAGCTGCACTGGAGAACAGATTTGTGCCTGAAATAAAACAAGAGGTTTGCATCAAATGGGAGGAGGATGCTCCAAACCAAATAAATTTGATTCATTTCTTTTAACTAATCTGAAGAATGACAGACTAGACAGTATGAGGCAGATAAAGTTATCTTTTATTCCCGTCACCTGTTCAGGTCATTACATTTTCACCTCAGAGATGTTTTCTGCTCATTATTCAACACTTCGCCTCCCACAGCACATTGTGTGTGTGTGTGTGTGTTCGTAACCTGTTCCTCATGTTTTGCCCCAGGTGTTTGTCGTTCCCCCTCGTCAGCCTTCCCTTTAAATGTTTGGACCATTGAACGTTTGTCCTGGACCTCCTGTTCGCCTCCCAAGTTCTGAGTCCCCGAGTCTCCAAGTCACTCTATGTCCTGCACCCTT
>JAVKLF010000077.1:3732345-3743326 GCA_034783495.1 Millerichthys robustus | reverse complement strand
CAATGCTGGAATGATAGGCAGCAGGCAATTTTAGATTCACAAAACATTATGGTTCCCATATACTGCCTTGGAAAATGATTCTAAAATAAAACATTGCAAACAGGAGAACGTTTTATTCCTTTTGTTCTTTAATAATAAAATGCAAAAATTAACATTGCAATAGTATTTCTAGTTTTTGCTTTTCATTTTATTTGTTTAAAGTACGGTATGAGGTCATTTTTACATTTTCCTTCCTTAAACATTAGGTTTTTAATAAGTAAACTTGGTGATTAAGAGCAAATGTTAAGTTTTATAGGATTTTCTTTTCATTTATCATTGTGACAAACAAAAGTTTATGAAAACAATTTGAAAATGTCTGGACTGTCCTCATTTATAGTACTTTGTATGGTGTATTGTTTGCTGTGCACACAAAGCCGACATTTTGAATAAAACAGAAGTTTCATGGAGGCAGCTCAGACCTGGTTATGAACATAAAGGTTATTGCACATGTAAGTAGAGTGTTTTCATTCCTCCACAAACTGCATACGAACAATCAGATTTTCTGTATGTTTAAAAGATGGAATTGAAGGTAAACTCATTTTTACTAATCCCTGAGTCTCTACAAGCTTTTAAAAGAATCTAGAAAGTGTCCCCGGCTTCATCTCCAAGGAGCTTTACCATCACATCAGTCGCTGCTTTTATGAGCGAAGCAAAACTGATGACACCAAGTGCGTTAAGATCCAATATTCTCAGAGACGAGTGTACGTAAAGACGCCTGCTTGTTTGCTTTTACCAGTATTAGTTTCTGAATTAGATTCCCTTCTCAATATAGGCTTGTTTTGAACTTAAATTTTACACTTTTCAACTCCGGAAAAGTTGCAAGAAAAGCTTTTTTTTCCCATCCCCCCCTCAACTACTGCTTATATCTGCAGAGTTCATTAGCTCTCTCATAATCTGCCGATGTAGTAATAAAAACTGTGAACCAACAAAAAGAAGCGAGCTGTTCCCTGGCATGCCATTAAACTGTGATGCATGGCTGCTGCTGGGAGGAACTTTTTCCAGTTGAAAGGTCAACGTGGAGACATGACAGCCCTACAAAATGGTGCGCTGTACGTTTTCTGACTTCCCTCACAGTTAATATATGTCAGTTTGAGCAAGCTGTGGGGATGTGAAGGCGCACAAGCGGCGTCCCTCCTGTCAGCAGTGCTGGGCGGCCATCTTAATTGGCATAACCTGTTTATCTGTAATAGTCCTCGAGCTCCGGTAACCTCCCCAATAAAACATCCCAATCATTTTTGTTATCGCAGTATATGAAGCTCCGGCTGCTATCTTCCATCATGACGACTTCTAATGGCTTTTAAAGTAGTTACCTGCAAAGTCCCGACATTTATTATGAGGCTTTTCGACACGGCACAAAGGTCCGCTGCTATCAGGAGGCGAAATCATTATGAATTATTGTTTGCAGCTAAGTTAGAAAATTGTACTTTGTGGCTTTGTTTCCCCCACAATAAATCAACTGTTTGCTTTTCGAGTCTTGGACTTTCAGAGCTGCTGAGTGCAGAGCTTTTCCTCCCTCCTTTTGCTGTTCATTCATTTTTCTGTTTCCTTCTGCGTGAAAAAGCTTCCTGCAGGTTACGGGTTTGAACATTTCTCAGCTGCACTCTTGATGATTATCCCCCACTGGTGAAGAACGACTGATAGTGTTTTTTATCTGTGTCTGTTTGTTTGTCTGCACTGTTAGCAAATTATCTCATGAACCACTGGATAGATTTTAATGAAACTCTCAGGAAGTCATCTTTGGATAGGCTTCTACAACTCATCAACAACCTTCGGGATATAACCTGGTTCAAGATGGCTGCCACAGCTGACTGACAATTGGAAAACACAAAAATGACTATAACTCAATCAGTTTAATAAATACTCCGCTAAAGCTTAGTGTTGTAGTAGCTCACACATAGTTTGAGCTTAAAACATATGTGCAACGTATTTGTTTGAAACCTTTAACTGTTGGAAGCTCATCTTTTTTGTTTGTTAGCAAAATATATCTTAATATACTGAACAGATTTCATTGACATTTCTTTTAATATACAGTACATTTGGAGTCAACTAGCCATTGCTAACTTACCTCAGCCTTCACTGAAAATGTTTATAACTCAGTACCATTTGTACATACTGAGCTAAAACATGGTGTGGTAGTAGGTCATGCAGGATTTTAAAATGAAAATGCACATACTTTAACCAAAATGGCATGTAAATCATTTCTGATGATTTTCTTTAAAACTGTGACATTAAAACAGGCAGGTGGTATGCATTCCTTAATGGGAAATCCCCAGATGTGTAATTGTTATTGGACTGAGCTCATCAGTAATTTTCTAAACAGGTAATAAAAGAAGGAAGACAGGTGTGGCAGGAAAATAACCGGACTAAGAGTGGCTGAATTTGTCAGCTGCTATCAGATCGGTGTTAATGTGCTTCCTAGACTGAATGGAACCTTCAGGAGAACGAGAGGTGTAGCAGCACAACTTTGTCCTCTGACTACATCTTCCTTGCTGAAGTCATCCTCAGGATGGAGGAGGAGAGATAAGGTGAGGAAGAATCTAAGAGGAGTTGGCCATCAGCTTGCTGATGTGGGAGTAAACAGAGTTCATCATTGCTCAGCAAGATGAGCTGAAGTCTCTGAGAGGGACACTGATCTGTCACAGGGAGAGGAATGGATTAAACAGGAGGAAGAGGAGGGGAGTGGAACGAGAGGACCTGGACAAAAAGGGAGAAAGTGAAGAGAAAGAAAATGAGGAAGTGGAAGAGAAAAACAACAATAAAATATAAAAAAAGACATGTTGAGATGGTGCAAACCAAAACAGCAAATCTGTCAAGTAGTGCATGACATATTTTGCTGAAAGTGGTTTACAAAAGTTAATGGCAAGGTTTTAAACTATTTATAACAACCACATCTAAAACTAACAAAAAAATCCTAAAATAGAAATAACATTTACAAAAACCAATTCAGTAACTCAGCAGCATTGTGTGTATATATATATATATAAAGAGAGAGAGAGAGAGAGAGATATTGTCCCACAATTCAACCTCATATATAAACTCTAACTTACATAAACCAAAACAAATCGTTAAACAAAACAACTATTTCTTTTTTAGAAATCCTAAAAAACATTAACAATAATGAGGAAAAATACTAAAATTAATAATAAACCATTTAACACTTATTGGCAGCTTACAAATAAGTGTTTTTTGCCATTCTTCAAAATTAAAAAAGACATATGAAGACACGAAAAATAAAAATGCCTTTTAATATTCTGTACTAATGGAAATACAATGAAATAAAGTAGATTTAAACAGTTAAAAAAGTAAGTTGATTTTATCTTTGTGACGTAATCCTCCAGTCAGTGAACCAATCAATGAGCAGCAGCAGTAGCAAACTCTACAAATTGTAAAAGTAAAACATTGGCTGCAAAAATTAGGAATAAACGAAGAAAAGTGAAACCGAATGAATAAAGGATTAATTTGAAAGGGGGTGGGGGTCTTCGTCTAGACTCACTACAAAGAAGTTAATTAACAAAAACAAAAACCTGGTTTCCTTCACCTACTTCAAACAGACCGCCGCAGGTTAGTGCAAAGCATTACCTTGATGTTCTGCTGTGTGCTGAAGCCAAATCTTTTCGTGCATTCTGATCACCGCACCCCTCTCCAGCTCCATTAGGTAGATTAATATTAATGGCTTGGCAGTTTCTCTCTGCTGATCAGAGCTACCGTTTGACTAGATCCCAGCACGCCACTACACCTTGCTGTAGGTGACTGTCAGGTCTGATTATACGCAGATTAAGGGCTCTGTTTCCCACCACCGCCGTCATTCCACAAACTCCGATAAGCTGCGTAAATGCCGGACGATCATTCACTGTCGGAGGGTATCGAGGGGTGAGACGATGAGGTCTGACAGCGATGGTTGCAGTGGTTGGCAAATTAAACTAAATCTGTATGAAATTGTAAAAGCAGTTTTTGTAGTTTTTTCATGTGATTTATTTTACAAATTTTATTGTCGAGTTTGCATTTTAAAGCTTTAGCAAGCCCCTACATGCTTCTGCTTGATATATGATTAATAGATTCTTTTAAAAAAACTTGACCTGAATGAGATGATGTGTCTATCAACCAATAGAAAAGTCTTCCCATTAGCCTCAAACAAGTTGGGACATTGTTTCATTCTGGCGTCTGTGATAGTTCTCAATTTAATGTTTAAAAAATAAACACAGATTTACTGAGTTGATTCTCATTTCTGAGCAGAACTAGCCCTGCTTCTCATGAGCCTGAGCAGTAATTTGTCAGCTGTTGTCGGATTGTGTTACAGCAGCCGAAGTTAATCATGTTCTATCAGACCTTAGTTCCTTTGAGAACCAATCAGGTATCTGATTGCTTCGGGAGTAAAGAAAACAAGGGTGAGAGAGCCAGAGAGGTGTCCGGGCACTGCGCCCAACCTCATCTGTCTTCTGTGTAGTAAAGGGGGCTTCTGGACCTCTGACCCCCGCAGAGCACAATAGCATTCATCACAACATGTTAGGTAATGCAGTTAACTACAAACTTCCTCCATCAGGACTGGAGTGGCTACAGGGTGGTTTGTCTCCAGGTAGATGATTCTTTTTCTTGTTTTGGTTCGACAAAGAGATCAAGTTGTTAAGTAAAGTAATCTGATGGAGTCACAGGTGAAAAATGAACCCTCAATCTGTTTTTGCAAAACACAAAATCTACAGCTTGTGGTTAAACGGTACCCTCATGTGTTAGATGTCTTCTTTCATCTGCCTTATGACTTCCATTAACTGTTGATCAATGACTTTAACCTACACCCAGAAAAGGATGTGACAAGTTTTTATTTTATTTCGTCTGGTGTTCGTTCAAGAAAAAATAGTTTTCATTGTATTCTGATAACTGAGATACCTCATTGTGTGACAGCTAGAGGGTGTGCAAATACAGAAGATGACTTAAAACACAAGAAAACATCTTAAATTTGAAAGCACTTTAATTGCAAGTTATAAGGGCAAGCTAAAATGTCTTGAACCTTTTTGCCGTGAGGCATCAGTTGCTAATCACTGAACCACCGTTTTGCCCATTTTGTAATTTTAGTTTTACTTGTATCACAGTTTCAAGATGAATGTGTAGATTTTTTAAATATTTACTTTTCCTGTCTATTGATGACCTTGTCAGTTCCCTTCGCCAGTGTCTGAATAATTGATAATTCTATGAATGTCTGCTGTCCTGTTTAGCTCAACAGCAGTACAGAGGGGCCAACTTGATTGTCTGCAGTTTCAGTGGCTTAGCATCTGGCGCTTGTGATAATCCCCCTTCTGTCCCGCATCAGTTGGACGTATTGATGAAGCACTCAGGGCTGTAGTGCTACATTTACTCAGCACATTAGCCCATTACAGTTATGGGCCGACAAGTAAGTAGAGGCTCTTTACCTGAAGAGGGATCATTTGTGTGGAGAGAGAAGCAAAATGTTCAAACCACTTGGATTTCACTGTGTTTATATCTGTCACTTTTCTCAGATTTATCTGTGCCACGGTCACCATTTAACCTCCTCCTTAAATTTAGATTAAAAGCCAAAATAGGTGACAGTAGGCCGTCTGCGGAAGTTAGAACTACAATCAAATGCTTTTTGTAGGTACTAGTAAAAACAGAAATATACATATTTACAAAAGTAAGCTCTTTGTGATGAGATTTCATTTTATTGGCAGTAGGGATGCAACTCTGTGAAGCTAGTGAACACCTGAACAAAAAAAGTGTGTCTTGACCTACTTTTACACAGATTTAGATCTTTTTTTTTTAGGCAACTGACATTCAATATTCATTTTTAAAGATAACACTGAATGCTGTATTTAGTTTAAGGATCTGACTGTTACTTTTTTGACCACTAAATGTTTAGTATTATCTCCACCAGTCCTATTGTACCAGTAGCAAAGTACCTTTTGGAACACTGAACAGATTTCAATGAAACTTGCAGAAAGCAATGATTAGATGTAGATGTAATCTTTTTGAGTTAATTCAATGGCTGACATTTAGAACACTAGTCATGTGACTTTGTCCGCTCAACACCTGTACATGTAAAAGCTCTTGTAAAAACTTCTGGCTAATTAATTTTGTGAATCTGCCATTTTTAAATTCTAGCAGTGATTTTGAGGTCCAAATTCACTAATGCCAAAGCTACAAATGTCAAAATGTCCAGCTCTTGGGTTGCTGCAGTATCAGAACCTCTTCAAAGTGCCTTTATTGGAAATGTACCCACATCAGTGGGGAAAGTTCGCTTTGTATGTCCAAAGTACTGCTTTAGAAACCTCTACTAGTATTAGGAAGGGTTTGCCAAAAAACTTTCTGATTGATCAGTTCTGTCTATGAAAATGTTTCTGTTTCTCTGTTATGAAATTACCACTGCATTTACACAACTTATCTGATCATTTGAGAAAGCGGCAGATAATGTATGTAAAGGATATGTGTGATATCAAAAGTGGAGATTGCTGTTCAATAGGGCAAGCACAGCTAACCTTAACTTTCACAAAAATGGCTTTACTTCAGACAGTTTCACAGATATTGAACTCAAAATGATGTGGTAGTAGCTGTGAGTCTTCCCAAGCCCATGCTTCAAGCACTAACAAATCACATCAGAAATGGCAATAAAATAACAACATTTTAATAACATAATAATAACATTTTTGGTTCCCAATGATTGAAAAAATAGCGCTAACTTCATTATTTCTCAACATAAAATGGTCTCAGTCTAAACCTTCCGGTGGGAGGTAAAATGCATTCTCTTCAGAAATCTTACGCCTTATGTTCTGGTCTCACCTTAATTCATATTTGACCTAATAAAACAGCCAATAAATAAGTTAAAAACTGTTTGAGTAAAATTTAATTTACAGATTCATAATAAAAGAAATATTAGATTGGCACCTGTTTATATTGGTATATTTTTAGTTAATTTTACTTCATAATGACTGCAGTGCCCCTTCTGTTTGGTACAGACACAGTTCTGACCCTTTCAATTATTAAACACCATCATTTTTGCATAGATTTCTACAAATTGCCATCCTGATGTACGATTATGTGCATTCAGAGACATCTTGTGCTGAAATGTTGTGAAAATAGTTTCAGTCAGGGGAGTTTTTTTCCGTCCATTGTGTCAATAAACAGGCACCTAAGGCCCTTCAGAAATCTGAATAAAACCAGTTGATCTGTGGTACGAGGACCATTAAAGCCAGGTATATTGATGACGGTGCATAGTCTCCTAGTGTGAGGCACAATCCATGCTGAGAGGACACTTGTTCGCTTCCAATCACATGAGCTGCCTAATGGCCCCAAGTTAGCCTGTCACAGGAAACGGTGTGGCGCATGCGCTCCTGGCCAGCCTCGGTCCGTTGGGTGCAGTTCAGTGACTTGGGCAGATGGGATCCAGGCAGAAGAGAGGGAGCGTTTGAGGGGGGGGGGATTGAGGCGTACGTGTGTGTGCGCTGCCTCTGCCCATCCGTGCATTCAACATGCCATCCAGAGACCCCCTTTTGAGAACTGCCCACACTTCATTAGAATGCCAGGATAATGGCCAACAAGCATGCGCCTTGACACCCCATTTCCTGCGCACTGAGCTCTCCAACCACGACAGATGTCGACAGTGTCATCGCCATTGCTACCACTTCCTGTCTGCCCACCACCGGAGAAGGGCCATTCATGGACACTGAAAAGTGCACCAATGCCAGTACTTAGCTCCTTGTTTTGTTTTGCTTTACTAGCTAGTTTTAGAGCTAATCGCTGATTTAGGTACTAGGGATTACAACACATCAAAAGATCATTACCCCCCCCCCCACACACACACACACACACACACACACACACACACTTTTTCTCCAAATACAAATGATGTATCTATAGACAAAACATAAACAGATGTTCCAGTGGCTGTTAGGTGTCCTCATAGGGGATATGAGTGAGGAAGTGTGGGGTGATCATTTAACATGTGTGCTTGTGATCGTAGGGGACAATGTTGTGTTAAAAGGTGTTATTATGGCTCTGCTCTGGCAGTGTGGCATGTGCGCCGGTAATAACGGTGGGGCTGGATGGAGAGTGCTTGTCACATCAGGAGAGGAGAGCGGGGTCCGTGGACCATGGCTAATGGAGGCAAAACAACCTCCAGCTCCTGCCCCCGCTGTCCAAAAATCAGCTTTTAGCGTGAAAACGCAGACCACCTCTCAAAGCTCACACAACACGATACGTCAACATGAGAAGCAATTTAATCCCTTCATTTGAATATTCTGCCTCACAAAAAAAGGAGAACTGTCCCTCCCTCTCCTCCTCAGAGTTTTTGAACCTTGACCAGATTTCAGGACCATGGGGGGAGGAAATTGTTGTACATTTCCTGACAAATTGAGTTAAACAGACACTAAGTAGGCTTTAAGAAAACAAATGGTCGCCTTTATCACAGGTGGACACTGATGGCTTAATGGGAGCCTGCAAGCTGATCGTATCACCGCCTAATGGCTTGACAGAATGCATTAAGGTTTTTGTGTAAAGAACCAGCAAGCAGGGGCCAGGCGAGATGGCCAAATGCAGACCTGACAAGTGCTACATGTCTGTTTTTTTCAATGTGGAAGGAAGCAGATGTTTGTGTAGCTACGGTGAACTGGCAGATAAAAGCCGACAGCAGATGCCTGTCCCGGTGCCAAGGTTCAGGATTGTACAGACGGTGCATGTTCGCAGAGAGGAAGCTGCCCTCCTTCTGCCATAGGTGGCCTACCCAGCTGAACCACCGCCTCCCCCCTTGGTTTAACCACAGTCCAACCCCTTTTTACTTATTCATCTATTTGTTGAATTATTTACTCATTCCATCGCTTGTTTGGCTATTTAACGATCCGCTTGGAGGCACAGGAGGGATGGAGTGTTCGCTTCAGGGAGAGATGACCGTTCACTTCATTTACTGGGAAAATAAAAACAAATGCTTTAATGCTATGGGTCTTTACAGTGTGCACTAAGGAGGTGAAGAGATTTATTGCAGAAATGACGATTACTGAAAATATTCTACCAACACTTTTGTCCTTTCTTTAAATGCACTTTTACTTCAGTCAAACTTATATCACTTTTGCTAAATGAGTGACATTAAAATTTTCAGCATAAAGCCTAATGCTGAAAATTAGAGATAGATTCTCACTGTGCTGCAACTAGTTGGTGAACTAAAGTTGTGAGAAAAGAGGCAAAATTACTGTCTCACCGCCAGACTTTAAAAAAAATCACAGTATGTTTGTGTGCAAAGGTTGCAGAACTGTAATCTTGGCTATTCACAATACTTTATTTCCCAGCTCCTCCCACATTTTACCTGTATAATTTGCTTTGTACCCTACTAAACCGATGCCTTCGCATTTGATTTACTCTACTGAAAATAGGTAGTTTTTACAACATTTCTGCAGAACTATTCAAGCAGGTCATTCATTACACCTCTGCTAGGACTGCCAGGACATTTGTGAAAATCCAGTTGGTGAAGGGAAAAAGTAAAAAAACTAAATCACGTGTGTGATTTGGATTTACTTCCACTAACAACATACTTAAACTGGATATTTTAAGTTCTTTAAACAGGCTTTTATGACACATGTTGTAGCATCAATTACAATAACTGTAACAAGACCTTAATTTGACCTTAGCTTCATTTCCTGTGTACATGTTTTTTCTAAAACCGTGACGTGATCATTTTACTAGTTCCTACAGGAACAAGAACATGAGATATGTACAACTGTAAACGTTGGCTTGATTTGAAGGCAACCGGACACTTAGATTAATTCATGTTTGAAAATGTTTCAACACCTATCCAGGAGTCTTTGTCAATTCTGGTAGCTCGCACTGAGCCCTGCCTGTTTGCTGTTGTGATGACCCAGATACTGAGAATTTGCACAGGTATGTACAACTGTACAACTAAGAGTTTCTGATCAATAATGAAACATTTACTTGTTTATTTTTAATTTAGAGGATGTACACATACGATTTCGCTTCTCCGGTGGATTCAGATAGATATCATCTCATCTTTGAATTGATTTAATTTTTGTGTCTAAGCTCTGGCTGAAAACACCTCCGATATTTATTATGAAATGGAGTATGGTATTGAGGCAGTGGACAATCTGACTCTTTTTTTTCAGTATGACAGAGACACTCCTCTGACTCCCTGCAGTTTGGACTTGAAGAGGGAACTTTTCCTCTTCTCCCTCCTGGCCTTCACTCAGAGCTCCACTTTTTTTGAAGGTACAGCTTGTTTTATTAACATCAAAGGTGCCAGTGGGAGATGGCAGTGATCAAATTCCCCTCTAATTAAAATGAACCTGAGTTGAGGATGTTGCGCTGTTTAATATGTACAGAACGGTGCTGATCGCACAAAGCGGCTCCTCCTTTTGTTGCCTGGGATAATGCGAGCCCCATGGAGACGCCGACGTGGGTGGAATGAGCGTACCTAGAGCCTGCTTTGAAACGGGGTGATGTCCTCATCACGTCTAGATGTGAAGCTGATGTCAGATGTGTCCGGTGAAGCCTAAGCTTTACCTCGTCTTTAATTTGGAGAGTGATTGATGGACCTGGAGGCGATGTTTTGCAACTCTCCTTACAGAGCGTGAAATGTTTAGCAGTCCTTTCTTTGTCATTGGATCTCAGAAACTTTTTGAATGTTCAAGATCAAGTATACTTTATCCGGATGAAGACTTTTTACTTGAGTTAAAGCAAATGTCCAAGCAGTTATGACCAGCAACTGCAGAATGTGTGTGACGTTTGATAGTCCAAGTTAACAAGTTAACCCGATTCAAGATGACCATCACAGCCAACTGGTTCTCAAAAAGCACAAAAATGACCAAAATTACTAAAACGATGTTGGTTATACAGACACCGAGTTGAAATTTACTGTGGTAGTTGCTGAAAGTCACCCTCAACACATGCAGTATTCAGAGAGCTCCATAAAAACCGAGCATAGCATCCTTTGACCAAA
>JAVKLF010000077.1:3658067-3669005 GCA_034783495.1 Millerichthys robustus | reverse complement strand
GAAACAAAATTAAAAGCCGAGCATTCTTTACAGGATAAAAGTCACTGCCTTTTAAATAAAAAGCACTTTGCAAAGTGAGAGTGTTTCTCTCCTTTCTGTGTCCCTCCTGGCTTTCAGTTCACCTGTCCCTCATTTGTGCCTCCCCAGCTGAGTCCACTTGTCGCCTGATTCGTTTCCTTTATATTCGGTGCCCTGTCTCTCATTGGTGTGTTTGTTTTATTCAGCATCGCGTTTTATCCGCGATTAGTTGGATTGACTTGTCTTGTGGGCCAAGTTAAAGCTAGGGTTGGTCATTTCGGAGAGCTAGCGAGATTGGAAAGAGGCGGCTCCTCTAAGCTCCACCCCTCCTCCCTATCCGGTCAAAGCCACGCCCCCACCAAAACAAAATGGAACGCGCCTCTGACCAGAACTCAGCGAAGCAGGACATGACATATCTCATAAAAATGTCAACCCATCTCCTATATGTATAGAAATATACAAATACATTTATATATGTATATTTATTCACAAGCTTTTATAAACATTTAAACTGTTCGCTGTGCTCCATTGTGAATTAAAAAATGCAAACTTTTACATTTTGTTTAGTTTCCATTTCACACAGTGGAATGTTGCACTTGTGTTTGAGCGTTTTTTTGTTGACTTGACGGGAAGGTTTAGTTAGTTTAGGTTTCAGCATCTAGTTCGACGACAACAAAAAAGGCAATTGGGTCATAGAATATGCTCACATCCTGCATGCTCTCTGGATTCCTGCAATTTGGACTAAAACCGTAAAGGTCAGACGCGTTAGTCAGATTGCGCTCAACAAATTCTAAAAAGGCTCGCCGGTCATGCTGAATGTATTCCCTGCAACGTAATTAGCCCCTCAATTCCCCATCGTGCCAAGCTAACGTGCGTCTCCAAAGCCCCCCAAAATGGCTCTCACCTCTGCTTGTTCTACTGTGACGCCCCTCTCCTCCTCCTCCCCTCGCCGCTCCATCACACATTGTTGCTGCCCTGAACTTGCTGCAGATGCGGCCGGCTGACGCATAAATTAGTCATCAACATTAGCATTAGCTGGCGCGTGGCAACCCGGCACCAACTGCTCTCCGGACGGCCATAAAAGGTCATGTTTTGATGACTGAATGCCACACGTGCACCTTGGCTCCCCAGAGGAGGGTTCCCCAGGTGCACGTGAAAGGTTAAAAATTACCTACCCACCGCCGCCTGTCTGTGGCGAAGGAAATAATTAGGGGGGGTTTTAGGGTGCGGCAGAATGCCTCGCTGTCAGATGACAGAGCCTTACCTAATGGTCGTATCTGGGGAAGAGTCGACCGGCCTGTCGTTCTCTTGACAGGACAAATGAGCGTGATGGTGGCAGAGAAAAAGGCATGTTTTGTATCCAGGGAGGTGGGGATAAAATGGCAGTGCCTGAGCAGAATAACACAAGGACGTTAACCTTTTACATAAATCTGTTAACGCACGTCTAAGGGCTGTAAAAGTGAGGCTCAATGAAAGATTCCATTTTATTTTATTTTTTTGCAGTTTTCCTTTTTTTCTTTTTAAACTGTGTTGTGTTTTAAACATTTGATCTTGATATAAGTACACATTTTATTTACTTAGTCAACACGCAGGGCGGGTATGGTGGCTCAGATGCTGTTGCCTCCCGGTGAGAAGGTTTCCAGATCAAATCCAGGCCGGGGTCCGTTTTAGGTAGAGTTTGCATGTTCTCTCCGTGCATGTGTGGGTTTTCTCTGGGTACTCCAGTTTCCTCCCACAGACCAAAAACATGAATGTCAGGTTAATTGATAACTCTAAATCAGGGCCCTCCCTGTCTTATTTTCATTTGTCTATTTTTCTCCCACATGCTGTATCCAGCCTCATCTACAGAAGCTTCCCTCCCTCTATCCGTTACCGTGGGCGACAAGTATCAAAGGTGTTTTGAATTTAAGGGCTATTTCAGGCTCTAATTCCTTTGATAAGACAGTTCAAAGCTGTAGTGACTAGAGATAAACTTTACTTCTATCCAGCCTGCTATCGGGAAGAGTTTTGTTTAATAAAAGAAAAAAAGATGCACATGGAAAAGTCCAGTGCGGTCCACCATTGTTCTGATTTTTCGACCTAAAAGAATTGTGGCCTTTAGGCATTGGCTGCTTTAACGAGATGATAATGTGGCAAAAAAAACTGGTAGGACACCCCTATGAAAGGCCCTCAATCCTGCAGGAAGTAGCATTAATATATATTATAGAAACCAACCACTAGAGAGCACTGTACAGTGTTTGTAAAAGACATCAATCCTTTATGAAATGATTTACAATTTCCATGTTTAAGAATTTTATACAACTTGAAAGAGTCTTATTCATTTTAACATTATACAAAAGTATATCCAATGCTGTATATTTAATATGATACAGTCAGAGAGGCCTAGAAGAAAGGAGAGCCACCTTGTTCTAAATAAAATAAATGTTATTAAAGTTGTCGTGTAATGTTCAGGTTTTAACTCAGTAATTACTATATATCTATATATATTACGATATAGATCTCGTAATCCATATTGCTGAGTACCCAAACTGAGGTACTTGTGCTTGGTTTGAGAAAAACTGGTATCAGGACACCCCTATGAGAGACCCTCAAACCTGCAGGAAGTTACTATAGTTTTCTGAAAGATGACGAAAGTATTTTAAATCAGACATGAAAGCCATTTATGACTCGACGTTATTTAGCAGATCTGAGGTGCATTCAGCATCGTAAGCTGCTGCTAAAATATGAAGCAGCTTTAGATGTTTCACTGAGGGGCTTTTTTTGTTGTTTTTTGACTCACCAAACACCCACCAGTGTCATCTTTTTTTTTTTTGTTGCTCCACATCCTGCGCGCTAACAGAGGGGTTATTAACATAACAAACTTAAATGCCCTATATAAATAATACGTTCACGGAGATGCAAACCAGCTCAGCTGACACTGTTTAGGCAGTGCCTCCAACATCTGTTTATGAGCACTTTGCCTAATGATATCATTTGATATCATTAACTGTGGCAGTCCACAGCGCGGCGGCAGCAGGTGCAGCTGTTTATGCCCCCCACCTCCCCTCTCTGAACACCTCCCCAACACGCACATTGGAGGAGAAAAGACTTTCACGTTCTCCTCTCCAACACTGGCTCCCTCCTTACCACCCCACAAACCGCCAAACTGCTCATTAGGACAATTTTCCTCAACACACAAAAAAAGCCCCCCCCTATGATTTCAATCTGTATATCACCTGTAATTGTAGTTTTTAGTGCGAGTTTGATTCCATACATTTAGTCAGAGTAAACTGTGACTGTTGGAGCGCTCGCCAGCTGCTGAGCCTGTTTTTAGATGTTTGTTTGGTTTTTTGTTGTTGTTGTTTTTTTTTTTTTCTGTGGGCACGTTCTCAAAAGCTACTGTGAGGTTTCTTTTTTTTTATTTTTTTGGAGGCACAGCATGGCAGGTCACTGCTTTGTTTTCAGACTCTGTTTTCTCTGTTTAGATGTTGGAAATGATAGAAAATGATTCTCCGTCTGCAACGTTGAGGACCGCTTTCCTCTTCCTGACCTGTCGCATTTGGATTGTTTTTGTGGAGCCGTTGACACGTTGCTCACCGCTGTAATTAGTCAGATGGTTCATACAGATGTTGTGTGGGATTGTTGCGTTGGGAGCACTCGAGGCAATTGCTGCATATTTACTGGATGAAAACACGCAGAACGGAAAAATAAATGTTGACTCCGTTTTTTGTTTGTTCATAGAAACAAGGGACAAACCGAAAACGCTCAAATGGAAGGCGTATGACTTTTAAAATACGAAGCTAAAGGCCTAGAATTCCTTGAACGAATGAAATTCACCCATTCCTGGTCATGTCAGAGGAAACTCAGATCATTTGGAGTTCTGGCTGTTTTGTTAAAACTGAAAAACAACTCTGCATGAGCTCACAAAATGGTAATATCACACTTAGAGTATGTGTGTTATGACCACAACTACTAGTTCAGCTATTTCTGTGTTTTAAAAAAAGTCTCTAAAAGATAAAGAGCGTGGACTGACTTATCAGGTCTCGCCCAATCCCGAGGCTATTCCTGAGACAGGCACGTCACGTGAAGCGCACCTAAATAAACCAATCAGGTTATGGTCTTTATTGGGCTGTTTATAAGACGTTCTTTTACAATTTACCGCTCTCCGTGCTTTCTTTGTTATGCTTTGCCTCGCTCTCACGAGTTGGGACCCGACGTGTTCTGGTCTGACAACCGAATCCAGTTGTTATTGTTCTTTATTGATCACAAGATCCTTTTATCGTGTGATCTCCAAAAATGAAATTGTTTGTTTGACGGAAGAAAGAAGAACAGATTTTGATCACATAGGTAAACAAACAAAAATGAATTATTTAAAAATGATTATCGTCTCGGGCGTTTCTGTTCCCTTCCAAATAGAATCAGAGGCTGGCCCACTGTCCCCGAGAGGAGGAGTTTTATTTACGAGCAAAGACCCCAAAGCTGAACCCTCTCTGGGTGATTCCACACCGATCACACAAAACGCTGCTCATATCCGCTGCATCTGAACGTGAGAACGTAACACAAGAAGCATCCCTCCTCTGCCTCCTTCCAGCTTTTCTCTTAATGATGATTATACAAGACACTGGGGGAGTTACCTCCTCCTCCTCTTCAGTCCGGTAGCTGGGCGATTACCCTCAGAAGGACGCTGCCTGGGACCCGGCTGACCCGGGGTCGGGGGGTCCAGAGAGAAGGCCTGCAGTCTGGAGGCCTCACGGCTGGGTCGTTCTTCTTTCCCTCCCTGGGCTCTATGAGCAGCACATTTCAAGATGGGAGACATGGACAAAGGAGGCAGCGGCCCCCCGGACAATTGGACGAGGAGTAGGGTGCAGGAATGAAAAATTCAAACTGTTCAAATAATTTTGTGTCAAGTGAAAATGAGACGGGAGAGATGGTGGTGGGATGATTTTTATCTATGCTGACTTTGTTTGGGAAAATTCACTTTTACTTCTCAGACATTTAGCTTATTCCCAGCAGCAAAAAATGTTTATTTTCTACTGATCTGGAGCTGAGCTTTAATAGAGTGAGGCATGTACGACTGTAGGTCACAGGAAGTGGGAATTACATACAGATAATATGCGCCTGTGTTTGGTTTTATGTTACTTTATAGTGAGTTAAAGTGATGACAATATGATTTATCACCTATCGCCGAAACGCAAAAGGCAAACAATGATTTTTGTCTGTTTTCATGTTTGTTAGCAAAATGTTACAAAAACAAATGGACAACTTTAATGACACTTTTATAAAGTAATCATGATGTGATGAAGAAGTGATTAACTTTTGGAGTAAACCTAATTCAAGATGGTCACCGGAGCTAAATCAGCTTCAGTCTACACAAACCTGTTTTCTACTCAGACTATTTTAAAGATATATAGCATTAATGCATACAAAACATAACACAGTTATTGATTTGTGTTTTTTCAGCCTCAGAATAATGATGTAGCATGTTTATGTTTGTGATGTGCAGCTGCTTTATTCCAATCAACCTCCAGAACTAGCCAAAGCTAAGGTGCCATCAAATTATTGCAGAGGAAAAGTATTTATCAAATTTGTTGAAACTTTCAGAACTAAGGCTCTTTAGACGTTTTCAGTCCCAGCCAAAACTGTTCTCCTGGTGTTAAGCATGGAAGCAGAGCTGTCATGATTTGGGCTTGTGATCCAGCCAATGACATGCTGAATACGCTAGAGGAAAGATTCAATTAAATGGCTGCAAAGTCCAGAAGGAACGACACAAATTGCCTAAACCTGGGGATCCTTTTTCCACGATTTTAATCTCTAAGACGTTTTCAAATCCTGGTAAAGATCTCAAAATGCTTTGCAACTCTCCAGTTCCTAACATCTAAAGGCAGGCCTTTGAAGATGGATCACAGATAAGTTCTTGTTTCTCGATCCGAACCATTCTGAGGGTAGATGGACGGTCGCTCTGCGATGGTTGACATGTTGGTTGACAAAAAAATGGTGCTCCACATGGCCTAAGTTTATCATTTTTATGAGGAAGAATGGGTAATGTTAGCTGCTTTCTTGTTTTTTTACAGAACACATTAGAGATTTGAGACACATTGTTACTATGTAACCCCAGACGGTGTTCTGCACCTCAAATGCATCATTTTTAATTCCTCTTTTTTTTTCTTCCCTTTTTTCTGAGTTGTTCTGCCTGGTACCACGTCGCAGCAGTTTGTTCAAAGCCGAGGCAGTGATTTCATCTCCCAGCAGGTCATCCTGATATCTGTTTAATAATTAAAGTAAGAGCCACATGAATGCATTTCTGCCTGAACCCATTCAATTAAAAAAAGAGTTTTGACTAACTTCCTGCCTTCTCACAAAGACCCCACTGCTGCAGCTCTTTCTCTTTTATTCATCTTCATTTTCATATATTTTTTTTAATTTATTTTGGTATGCAGGGAAATATTAAGGAAACATTTGTTCTCCTTTCAGTCCTCTTTGCACAAGAGCTGTTGAGATCTTTTTGATACTCTCTTTTAAAACTGAGGTCACGCCTGTTCCCTAAACTTCCCAGCAGCCTGGCCCCCCCACCTCATCCTGTGTCACCCCAATCTTACCGGCTGTTGTTCATCTTCACCTGCTCTTCTCAGGACGTCTTCTCTCCTCTGATTGTCGCTGGAACGTAGCCATAAAGCCCGAGCCGCTCCGGTTATTGCTCGTTCCAGACATTCTTAGATTTCTGATGTGGACAAGCTTTGAAGTTCTTTTTTATAAAAAATTGACAATAATGTTGTTTACAGATGAACAATTCTTGTGATTTTTATTTATGGCAAACACTATTCTCAGATTTGACTAAATTTCCGACTAGGGGTTCAGCTGAACCAGTGTTTTGCTCCGTTGAAACAATTTTTTATCTCAACTGATGAAAGAAGTAATATGAGGCCCCACATGCAACCTTCCCCTCCCACACTAACACAACCCAACCTCTCCTCCTTCTCTTCGTTTCAGCCTTTGTCGTGCATTTGGTGCATGCCAACAAATCCTAATTGCACCCCACACTCTTGTCTTCCCACTGACGCTGCACGCCTTGTGCCACCAATATTCCTTGTGTGCTAATTAGGCACGCAACCACGGTGGATTCACTCCTGACAGGTGCTGCTGGCTCACTGAGGTCACACACACAACGAGAGACAGACAACAGGAGAGATGCTCATGCCCGCAGCATTAAAAATAAATGGAGAGAGGAGAAAAAAACGAGAGATGCAAGACGTGTTAATTTCCATCTTCCATCTGTTATTACATAAGGACTGCCAACAACGACGCTTCTCTGGAAGAACGGCAAGAGAAGGAGAGGAAGACGGGGAGCTGAGCACACAAAAAAACAACAGCCATGGCTGAAGTCCTCCTGCACAGAAGAAGAATTCCTTAGGGAGGCCGTCGGAACAGAAACCAGATTGATCAAGCGGTAGATTCATCTGAAAGAT
The DNA here is from genome assembly GCA_034783495.1 of Millerichthys robustus. Taxonomy (NCBI): domain Eukaryota; kingdom Metazoa; phylum Chordata; class Actinopteri; order Cyprinodontiformes; family Rivulidae; genus Millerichthys; species Millerichthys robustus. Next base: position 3,661,545 of record JAVKLF010000077.1, on the reverse strand, counting down.
TTTGCATCCAAATAGTTTGAACACGTAACCTGGTGTTCCTTCTCCAAAACGTGTCCAAAAAAGCACAAAAATAAAGTTGCTGCATCGGAAATGTTTGACAAGTTAAAGCCTGTGGAGAATTTTCCAAAAGTTTAAAAATCAAGTTTTAACTTCATTTATTGCAAACAAGTTTTTTTAGACAATAGAAGCCGAAAATAAGATGATTATTTCTTTGAAGTAGTTTAGATGTGCAGCGTTTTGTTTAGCTTTGGTTACATTTGGAGAAAAAAAAAATCTTTTGGGTTTACCTTCTAAATCTGCAGCTATTGATTACAATTCATTTAAAATTGGGAATTGCTTGTTTTCGAAAACCAAAACAGTTTAACCTGTTTCAGACAATAAATTATGTCCCGTTTAAAGTTACTTGTAAAAGTTGAATACTTATAAGAGCTGGTCTGTTCCTGATCTACCCAAGGTCATTATTTGAGTCCTCAAACTAAATTAGGTCCCTCAAAGCCAAGGTTTAAATGAACACAAACCATTAATGTTCGCTGGCAAAGTACAGATTAAAGTCAACAAGTTAAACATAAATATTTCAAAAGACTTCACGTTATTTATCTTGGCTGAACTCAAAAAGCAACGTTGTATAATATTCTCTAATTTCAGAAACTTCACAAGTATTAAAGTTTATTCTTTTTCCAGGTGTAACATTAACCTAAAACCAAACATAGAAAGTGACCAAACATGTCACAATGTCAGATAATGCACATCAGGAGCAGTACCAATAAAAATTAAAACCTTAACAAAATTAGAGTTCTATGTACTTTGATGACTTTATAAGCAATCCTTATGACACAATATTTTTCACCAACTCTTTCCAGCTCAATCTCTCCTGTAAAAATATTCCAGCAGCAGTGAAGATGCCTCTGTTTGAACAAAAAACACTTCACCATCCAAGGAACAATGGGATGAGCCGAAAACAAAGAGCCCCGAGGAGTGACGAGCACCTCGCAGGATATTTTCCCACAGATGAGCTGAGGCCTCGAAGACGTGTTGACGACCTGAGGTGCTTCCTGTCAGCAACGGTGAGCTTTGTTTTTTTCTGGGAGGAAAGACACCGAGAGGGACCGTGGCCATTTTAAAACTGTTTGCTGGAACAAATTCTTTCCCAGGACAGAGGCATGGCCTGGTCAGTGCAGTTGCTGCCAGAATACACATGCATCTCTGCAGCTTTTCAACACTCGCAGTGACGTGTACTGGACTGGAGGCAAGCTAAACAGCACATAACGCTGTAGCTGGTCTGTGGGAATGGACTTTGTAATTGTTTGTGCAATTATTTTTCTTGGACTTTGCACCTGGAAGTGAACTCTGAAGGCCGAAGCACAATTAAATTCTGCACAGCAGCAATGGTGCTCTAACAGTAAGGAAGGAAACCGAATACCTTTTTAGCACCCAAAGGTAAAAGGCAAAGGGTGACAGAGACAAGGCTTGCAGCAACCACTTTCCTTTTTATTTGTCTTCAGTTTCTCTCAACGGGGTCCAGTTCTTTTTACTGTACATGTCCCATGTTCTAACCATGGTCAACTACAAATGTTCAAAGAGGAAGGAGGCAACAGGCCGGTCCAGTCGTCTCCACAATGCTTTCAAGAGGTTTAAATTTTTGAGGAGAAAACGACGTTTGCACAAATAGTAACTTGTTTTCTGACCTCTTCTGGACACTTTCGCGGCAGAGAGAGAAAGTTTATACACTGACGTGTTGTGTTAAAAACGTTCTTGCACACAACGAACTGAATTTGAACGTTTTACCTTGAAAGGGCAGAAGCTCAATCATGCAAACAAAGAGATCTCAGCCTGCATTGTGGGAGCATCTCATGTTTGGAGCATAGAACACCAAACTCTTTTCAGTTTTGAATTGAAAAGTCTTCCCTGTGATTAAACTCTTTACCAGTATATCCAGATGACGAACTGGTGAACTGTGTTTTCTGTGCTCACGCAGCCTTTTTTGTTGCCCCATTCCCAGTTTCATGCAGAAGTGGTGCATCCATATTTTTGTTTATTTTTGAAAGAAGTTAATTTCATGTGACTGCACTAACATTCCACCATTCTCATCTAGTATTTCCATTGTATTTTTATTTTTTTGGAACGTCAGTAGGTTTTTATAATCGAGTGTAAGCACACTTTCGGTGTTTGTTGCTTTTCGTACGATCACTACTGCAGGAAAGGAAGAAGCGGGTTAAGATGGATGTTTGTTGAAACAAACCTGCAGCTACTTTGATATTACAATATTAAAATGTATCTGATGTTATTAGTATAAGTATGTAATAATCCAGTTTACATAGATTTAATCCCAAAACTGCACAATAAAAGCTGCTCTCCTGTAAGATGTGACTTTTCTTTCACATCATAGTTATTCCTTGCTCTCAGCTCATTCTGCACAAATATTATGGTTTGGGTTTTACAACTATCATCTTAGCCATGCCTTTCCCTTTCTGTTCCACGCCTGCAACCCTCCATGCATTATTCACAGCCACATTAAAACACCAGGCCAAGTCTGCATACTACGTTCACTGGCTGAACCAGGGAGGTGCCATCACAACAACTGAAAGTGTCCGTCACAGTGCTAGATTTCTTTTTTTTCTTTTTCTTGCTCTTGTAGTTCCTGGCAGTGCAGCTGCCTAAATGAGAGGGATTAAGTTAACTCCCTGCTTAAAGGAAGAGCAGGCCCTGGATTAGGGCAGTGGGCATGGACACGGTGAGCATTCGAGCAAGAGCTGTCGCTTTTTAAAACAGAGACGTGTGCAGGAGAAAGAGGCAGCAGTGCACAGCCCTCACAGGGACCTGAAGCCTATGTTGCCTGAACAAATACTTTGACAAGTGCAACGCCGTGCAGACAACATGGAAACTGGTGTCGAGGTATAAAGGAAGAACACTGGCGGACACACAGAAGATCCCAAAATATTTCTTTTTCTCCCCAATGTTGCCCTTTTTGTAACCTTTTGTCTTTTGTTATAATCAAACACTATCTCAACTTAAACTGTGCCCTTACAACAAAGACTTATTTCTAAGGCACTTTTATGTAACTATAATAGTCACGATGCAAAATACAAGATAAATTGGACAAATTTAGATACAGTTATGCAATAAATAATAATAATAATACAGCATCAAAAAGGCTGATATGTTCCAGTTTATTTTCTTTTAATTTTAGATCTCAACTAAATAAATATGTGTGTCTACAAGACTAACTGCACTTAAATGTTAGTTTTGTAGCACTGGGTGTGCTTTAACCTACAAAGAGAAACACTGAGGTTCTGAGACGGTAAGACCCAAAACAGATCAAGTTCTACCGTTTGAGTCTTTGAGAAATGATGACGTAGCATTTCTTCAATGAAGAAAAGCGTTGCACACAGGCGTTTGTATTTTACATTTCTGCAGTGAAGCCAAAAGTTGTTCAGTTGTAGAGGTATATCTACTTTGTGAGAATTAAATCTAAAGAAAA
>JAVKLF010000077.1:3567054-3580563 GCA_034783495.1 Millerichthys robustus | reverse complement strand
AAAACGTGTACAGAGGAAGCTCAGTCAAAGTTCGAATAACATTCAGGGTTGTAGTTATTCTCGTGTGTGGGCATCAGATTCATCTCATTGAACGTTTCTTTACACAAAGGTACCTTAAAGCCTGATTGTGTGCCTGGTTGTAGCGATGCGGGGTACCATGGTAACAACTAACCAGGTCATCCGGGACATGAGCTAAGTGGGACACGGGCTCTCCGAGAACAGAGCAGACACAGAATGTCAGAGCTGCAGACGTTACGTTCAACTAAACCTGAAGTGACTTGAACGGACACGATATCACCGGAAAAAGTCAGAACTGTGTGAGGTTTTTAATTTGAAATCAAAACATTTGCTTGTGTGTTTGAGAGAAAAGCCAACAGTAAAGTTTCCGTTCCAGTTGCTCCAGTGGTTTGCATCAATGAGCCTTCAGTCTCCGGCATGTTGCATTAGTTATGACCTGAACTGTTGCACTGCGCAGAAGAAAAACAGCTGGGACTTACTTCGTATGTGATTTTCGGCACAGTGCAGCATGTCGGCGGCGTGGATAAACTGGTAACCTGAGCCTCGAACTCTCAGCTCTGCCTCTGTGTATCCCAGAACTATTTTGCCCCTGAACATCCAGAAAAAAAACAGGTAAAACTTCGGATTTTTTACAGCAGTAACCCCAGATAGAGTTTGAACAATACGTACTTTGCATCACAGGCCATAGGTGTGAAATCAAGCTTGTGTTTGGTTCTAAAAATCATGTTCTTTGTCCTGATCTCCAGGATGGCCGGAGGCTGCAGGGGCGTGGCGATGGCGAACAGGGCGAGCTGAGGCTGCTGTCGACTCTGACCGTGGAGAAACTTCAGCCGACCCTGGATGCTCAGTGGCTGTGGGGAAGACACCATCTTCACATCATCATCATCATCAAATATTTAGAGAAAATGTTGATTTACAGCAGCAGCAGAAGTGCACAAAAAAAGTTTGGTTTTGTTTTTTAAGAAAAGTCCAACTGAGGTTTTGGATCACCAGTATCAGACTTAAACCCACTCCCCGCTCTGACCCTCTGATCCACCGGGTCATCTCGTGTGAAGAACCCTTCCTCCTCCTCAGTTAGCTACGAGTAACTGACCTCTGTGGGTTTAAGAACCTGCAGCTGTGGTGTCAGGAGTCCAGCTCTGAATAGCAGGACGGATTACAAAATACAAAGCCACAGGGAACGTAGACAGGAGCAGAAACTTGGCTTAGTTCTCACGCAAACGGAGTAATAGAAGGTTCAGACCCTTCTATGGGTCAGACTGGAGGGTCTCAGAAGAGGATAATTACTTTTTACCAACTTCCGGCTTCCGGGCTAGGATTTCTGCAGCTGTACTGTAATGTTGTTGTTGTTGTCAGCTGTTTTGTCTTTTATTTAATGTGGAGATTTTAGATGTCAGAGCAACTTCTGGCATCACCCAGAGCAGCAATGATTCTGACTAAACAACTTCCTTCTGCTTGGTGGAAGGATTAAGGACCCTTTTCCCCACGACCCCAAGGGTCTCTTAAGGCGGATTACTGAGTGTACGGTGGCTTCAGATCTCTCAGTGACTGAGATGGCACGGTATTTAGCCAGCAGCACAAACAGGCCCTCACAACATAAACTTAGTTCATTACAAGCTCTGACAGAGACATCATGCGCACGTAAAAAATAAAGTTAGCAATAAATCTTTAGAAATTACCAGGAAGCCAGAGGAATTGTCCAACAGACAACGAAATCGACAGACAAAGCCTCTCTCAAGGAAGGAGGAGTTCTCTGGAGGAAGCTGGTCGGGGTTGTAGCTTACAAGACAGGAAGTTGTGGAGTCACCTCCTGAACACATTAAATAGATATGTTAGTGATGTTACAATGACATTGCAAATATGATCTGATCTAACATTTTCTTTCTAAGCTGGTAGAACACGCTTTGAGCTTTCAATTGTGTTGCCGTGTCAGCTCAGTGGGTAGATGATTCTGAACAAGACTGGGAAGGTATGTGAAGCGTCCAAAATCTGCAGTTTTTAGGACAGTTTCTGAGTATTTTCATTATGTGTTAGAGTGTTGAGTGACTCCATGAGAGAATACCTGTGTGTCATTTCTCAAGAGTTTCTAGCAATTTACTGTTTCGTTTTAATTCTTCCAGCTACAACTCACAGGTCGTGGTGAAGTATAGGAAGAAAAATGCCTCAGTGCTGAATATTCTAATGTGATTTTAATAGCAAAGTAAAAACAAAGTACCAAACGTATGAAAATTTCATAGTAAATATTATTTGAACAAGTTAATATTAAGAAGAGTTTAAGAAACAACTCAAGAACTGGTTCTCGACTTCATCAGCTCCTCAAATGAGACGCTGGGGGTCACATGACCTAAACGTTATTAGAGAAGAATTCCAAATTTTGCACCAAAAAGTATTAAAAAATGTGCAGAGGCCCAGTCCTTAGAGCTGATCCAGGGGAGTGGCCACAGTAACCCACAGCGGAGGGACAGTAAGCTCTTTGTTATCATCTGTCCACATGAGAATTCTGAATCACTCTTTGTCTGGGCCTTTCACCCAGGACCAATCTGCACTGAAACTCCTCCGACACAATAAGAAGGCGATTCATGGACAAGACTATTTACAGCAGAAACACACACACACACACAAAAAAAAGGTGCACCAAAAAATTAAATACAAACTTGAAAGACGACTTAAAATGTTTCAACCTTCAGTCGTCAAGTTTTCAAATTTCAGAAGGTTTTTAAGACCATTTAAAAGATTGCAAGGAAAATTTGGGTCATTTGTAAGAAAAATTAAAAAAACGAGGGATGGATGAGGACTTCTGTATGGCTTTGTGAATCTGCAAACAGCTCAAAGGGGGACGAGCTGAATCTGATGTGTTGCTTTGTGTGTGAGACGTCAGCAGCTGAGCTCCTAATTCAAAAAGACAAGCGTGTAAATCTGTACAGTAAGAGCATCTGGGAGCTGCTTTCTTCTGTATGTGTGTGTGTGTGTGCTATTACATTAACAGTACAACTCAGGAGGATTTACTCAAAGGTCACCTTCTCCTGACCTCACATTCAGAAGGAAAACCCATGTCTGAGGCTTTTAAGCTGTAGCATGTGTTTAACTCCTTCTTGCCCCAGCTCAGCTCCCTCAGACTTATAAATTCAGATCCTCTTGCATCACATCACAGAACACGGACCTGTCGAGTCCTCGGGAAACAGACCTGTGGTATCAGTTTGGGGTTCCGGGCTGACCGGAGGATTCAGGGCCCAATGCAGGTTCCGTTTGAACTCCTGCTGGTCTTCAGTGTGGATCAGTTCAAACACGCTCTGGTGCATGACATCAGTCTGACAGAAAGAGCAGCACATGTTTCAGGATAATAGTTTGACCACATTTACTGACAGTTACTGATTAGGGTTAGGTAGTGAGGTCTGGGGTTGGATGATTAGAGCTCATAGAGGTTTAGTTTCGGGTTTAGGGTCGTGGTCCGGGTTAGGATGATGGTTACTTGTCGCACATTTTCTACACGTTTCAAGAAAATGACATCTCTGTCGTTCCCATGACATGAATAACGGATGGAAGGGGCATACCCAACACGTCAAAACTTGACACAGCGGGACCCTGACCGAGTGTAACTATGTGACGAGTAGGGAGTGAGAATGTGTCGACTGTTCATAAGTCTGAAGGCAGCTGAGAGTGTGAATGATCAGTCCTCTGTTAACACAATTTCATCCAAATGGCATTTTAGCTAATCTCTGTGTAATCCACCTGATTATATACTTGTGTTATAAACAGCAAGTAAAGGTGAGTAACGGTGACGTTAGGGGAAAAAGGTACTGACGCCTCAATTCTGAGTATAAGACAAAGAGTTTGTATGACTCAGCTTCCAAATGGGATTTGAATGCAGATTGTGTCTCAGACAAGCAAAGAGAATTTGTCTAAAGTGATAAAAAGGCTTTCTAAAAGGAGATTATACAGACGGAACTGGTGCTTTGTTGTGATGCTAATTGGGTTAAACCTTCTGCTCCATATGTGCATTTTGTAACAATCCTTTGGCCGCTGAGGATGATGTGTTTACTTACTGTCTGTAAAGCTTCAGTTTAATTTTGCTTTTCTTCACATCGAGTCAGATTGAACTCAAGTCACTGGAAAAAACAGAAAATAATTAAACACCTGATGGAAGCCGAGGAAATCCTGGATGGTATTCGAGCAGAAAAAGATGTTTCCTTCAGCCGTCACCACCAAGACAAACCCGTTAAGAGCCTGCAGAGACAAAACATATCATCTGTTGACCATCATTCATCTAATATATGTTTATAAAGACTTTAGAAAGGACAAAACCTATATTATTATTATGTTAAAACCTACTATATTAACCTTTAATATTATTGTGCAGTAATATGGAATAATCTTTGCATTAGATCCACCAAAAAATGTTTTGTTTTCATCGCAATGAAGGCATCAGACTAATCTGTTGAAATCCTCTGAAATTCCAACAAGAACAAAAGTTTTATAAAGGAAAGAAGAAATAGGCCAGTGGAAGATAAATCTAAATAAAAGATGAATGACAACATCAGGGAGAAAACAACAGGAAGACGAAGCTGAGAGGATGTCGAGGCAAAGAGGAGTCATGTGGGGAGGAAGGAGGAGTAGATGAGTAACACCTCCATCATCATCATCATCGTCCTCGAGCCTCGGGGCTCTGTGAGGAGGGGACAACATTGTATACAAACGCTCCAAAGAACCACACATAGCATCCTGCCAGCATCGACCAGATGAGCATAATGATGTTTACAACTTTTATAAAAATACACTCATCTGATACAGTCATCCCCGTTACCTTTGGAGCATTTTTCTTTAAAAGCTATGATGTTAGAAATGTTCCTGAATATTTCACAGCATCTAGCAGAAAGCACAAGGTCCGAGTTTTTTTTTAGTAAGGCTGTTGACTGATTTGCTCTTTCGTGACTGCTCGTTTGATCTGCTAAGCTTAATCAAAACAAACTTTGTGTCCAAGCGCTTTCTCAAGAGTTCATTTCAGGATTTTCAGTTTCCTGAAGCTGGTTCACTTTTTACTTGTTTAGAACAGAAGCCCAAAACAACTTCCAAACAGATTAGAGGTAAATTCCAAAGTTGAGAGGCAGACCGCAACATCCGTCTGTTTGAGCCAAAGTGAACTTAATAAAAGATGGCTGAGGAGGAGGTCAAATCATTTAAAAAAAAGACTGGAATTTGTATAAATGCATACTGACGCACCAAAAAACTTCTGCAAGAATGTTCTTTGGACAGACTGTTCTGAAGTGTCCTCTGGAGCCCTGGTCTAAATCATGTTTAACACCTGTGGAAGGAGCTGGAATATGCAGAGAAACAGAGAAAAACCCTTTAAACCAGCTCTAACAGTTCGCCCATAGTCTGGTGCCTTGTGTTATAAATGTGGCAAAAATGAAAATGCCAATGCAATTTTAATGTTTTATTAGCATGCTTAGGGGAATGTATTGGAAGTAATAAGCAGGTTAAGGGCAAAGGAATGGGTACGCAATATATAGAAGGGAAACGGTGCAGGGCTTACGGGTAGGCCTCCTGATAGGCCGGGGCAGAAGAGAGGTGAGGGCATTTGTTTTGCTTTGCTGTATGAAGCAGAGCTGCCTTGGTTTGCCTCCAGACTTGTCTGCAGTGCCGGACATGATGTTGGATGGATGGTACCAGGATGTCGGTCTCCATGCTTGGAAACAAGGGAGGGCAGTACCCCAGCGAGGTTTCAACCTGTGGCAGAGGAGGTATATGAATTATGAGCATTTTCAATCCATGGCAGGTGTCTTACCCAGGAGGATGGATTGCTGTTGATGACTCATTGGATCGAAGCTTCTAGCTCTTGGTTGCATCTTTCAGTCTGCCCATTAGATTGGCAATGATACCTGAACGTGAGACTGGAGGTGGCACCTAGGGTGTTGCAGAAAACCTTCTATACGTGGGAGATGAATTGTGGACCACGATCAGGTACAATGTCACAGGGGATTCCAGGGAGACCAAACAGGTGTTGAGTGAGGAGTTTGACAGTCTTGAAGGCGATGGGTAGCTGGAGAATCGGTCAACAATGGAGAGAATGACTGTTATACCTTCTGACAGGGTCAACCTAGTAACGAAATCCAGAGCAATATGGGATCATGGACAGCTGGGAGTTGGTATGAGTTGTAAGAGGCCAGTAGAGGTTTGTTGCCTGAGAGCTAGCATCCGAGCGGTAGGTGATTTGGAAATTGAAACAGGCAAAGAAGAGGGACCATCTGGCCTGCCAAGGGTTGAGACACTTGGCATTTTGAACATACTCCAGGTTCTTGTGGTCAGTCCAGATGATGAACGGCGTCTCAGCACCCTCTAGCCAGTGTTGCCATTTATCTAAAACCAGCTTGATAGCCAATAATTCCCGATTACCCATGTCATAGTTTCAGAGACTCAGAGAGGAAATAAAGCACTGGGGTGCACCTTGTTGTCCTGCTTCAACCTCTGAGATAAAATAGCTCTGACCCCAGTGTCAGAAACATCCACCTCCATGATGAATAAGGTCTCAAGAGTAGGTTAATATGTTGTCTAAGTATACAAATATGAACACATTGAGAAAATCCCTGAGAATGACATTGATGAAAGCCTGGAAGATGGCAGGGCCACTGGTCAATCCGAATGGCATGACCACATACATGACTAAAATCCCCCAAAGATGTTTTGAAAGCCATCTTTGACTCGTTTTTTTTTTTTAGCTTTTCAACTAGGTCTGCTGAATTGAGGTTCTGATCAGAACTGGAGTCCACTAATGTGGAGACTGGAATTTTGTTAGTTCCAAAGAACTACACTGTGTTCAGAGTGAAACGAGATGTAAGTGTTCTTTCAGTACGACTCGCCAATATGGGCACTTCCTTCCCTTGTTGTTGTTGGCCTGGCCAAAACTGGTGGCGAAGATGGGCGGAAGTGGAGCTGAGGATTCTGGGAGTTGTAGTCTTGGGCTTTTTTTTGTCATTCTCGTAAACAGATACCAATGTGAATGACAAGAGCAATTAATTCATCCAAGGATTTGGGTTCGTCACCGGAGGCTAGTTGATCAGAGAGAGTTAACAAACGTACCCATGAGCGCATCCTCATTCCACCTTGTTTTTGTTGCTGCGACCCAGAAACTAACTGCATGATCCACCACTGAACAGTTCCCCTGACGAAGGGAGAGCAGATGTTGGGTTGTCTCCTCCTTTTGGCGGAGAAGTTCGAACACTCTTTTGAACTCATATAAGAACTGCTGAAAAGGGAGAGAAGCAACAGGGTGGGTCTGTAAGAAGGTGCTGCTCCAGCGCAATGCTTCCCACTTCATGGTGTTAATCATATAAGTGATCTTAGCTGCCTCAGTAGAGAAAAGACTAGGGGATCGAGCAAAAGCTAGCTCGCACTGTAACAGATAACTACCACAATAAGTTGAGTCCCTGTCAAACTGTTCAGCTGGTCTGAGATCCGGTTCACGGGCCAGTGGAGCTGGTTGGGTGGGAGGCTCAGCAGAAGATGGTGGTAGAGTACCAAGCTTATTGTTGATAGCTATGACATGACTGCCCAAACTTTTCATCATAGAGCTGGTAGTCTGGAGCTGCTGGAGTAACAAATTGTGTTTGTCAATGTGTACATTCTGTTTTTCCAGATCACTAGTAACTGGCTTGTTCTCTAACTAGCTCTTAGACATCTTTTGTGGCCGAATCATTCTATCAGGATCGCCAAGTGATGTCTTCAGACTAGAGCAAGTGAGACATGAGACCAGATACGATGCCGGTAAGATATACAATTAGGTTTATTTACAATACAGAAAATGTGCAGAGCTGGAAGGGAGTGGGATCTGAAAGAAGGGGAAGTAGGCGGGTTAATAAGGGTTAATAAGGGCAAATGAATGGGTAATCATAATATACAGAGGAAACAGTGCAGGGCTTACGGGAGAGGAGGCGCAGGTACAGGTGTGGTTCCAGTGAGGTTCCCAGTAAGTCTGGTGAAGGTCCAAGGTGAGTATATACAGAGCGTGCTGGTGTATTTACAAGTTTTCCGTAGCGACGGAGCAATGTTGCAGATTCAAGTGCTTATATACAGATGGTGAGGTCCAGTGGTAATTAGTGGAAGCACAGTGGCAACAGGTGACAAGGGATGGTGAGTAAATTCACAAGGCAACAAGAGACTTTTAGAGAAATATGAGAGGAGCAAGGTAAGTTTAACTCAGGCACAAAGTAACACTGAGGAGCTGTTTCATTTACCAAACGAAGCACAATGATCCAGCGTTGTCTCTGTCACTAGGAGGAGCTTATAAAAGAAGCTGGCTCATGAAGGGAGAGTGGCTGCAGGTGAGTCTCATTAAGTGCAGCAGTCAGACTGCAGAACCAATCTTCACATAACCATGACGATGTGTCCATGTTGGAAATTCAAAATGGCATCCTACAAATGGCAAAACGTGCAGTGTAGCTGGTAAGAGGAACATAAAACTGATATTATTCTGCAAATAGTTGGCTTTTGGTATGAATAATTACAATATTCGGTTTCATATCCATTATCTTTTACTTGCTTCTTCATGTCAGCGTCATTGAGTTCACTGGTGCCAATATCCAGCAGTCACAGTGTGAGGGTCGGGGTACACAGATCGCAAATCCATCCCAGGCCCACATAGACAAATGAGATAAACAACCATTCACTCTCTCACCTAGGGAGAATTTAGAGTTACCAATTAGCCTAACATTCATGTTTTTGGTCTGTAGGAGGAAACTGGAGTACCTGGAGAAAACCCACGCATGCACGGAGAGAACATGCAAACTCTTTTCAGAAAGGACCCTGGCTAGGATTTGAACTGGCAACCTTCATGCTGAGAAAAACAGCTCTACCAACTGAGCGACCATGCACACACCAGTTCTGCATCCGCCTCTCCCAGGTGTTCCTTGTTTTTCTCTAATTAATTGTTCTTACAGCCTGTGAGGATTGCCTGCTTCGTGTTTCCCCGAGTTTTTCCTAGCTTCATTTCCCCAGTGAGCTTTTGTTTGCAAGCTGCCCCATCAGCCTTTTTCTTCAAATCTTTTTTCATATCGACCATCGTGTCCGCCCGTTCACAAACATCAAATGTTTAACAAAAGTTTTAATAATTTGTCAACCAAAACATTACCTGCAGTGCAACAAAGGTTCAACAAAGGAAGTATATGCTCCCATTTTTTCTGGATCACAAAAAATTACACGTGCTGGTTCTGAAAGTGAGGGTACGATTTCACCAGCTCCCTATAAAGTCTAGAGCAGGGGTCACCAACCATTTGAGGCCGAGAGCTACTTCACATATTTGACTGCTTGATTACATAATAATGTTTAGGACTCCTCACGATAACTATTAATAATAATTTACAGTGGCAGACACGATAAGTCATTAATAATAAAAATAAGTCATTAGACGTCTGTGTAGCAACAGTAGGGTCTTAGTCCAGATTTCTCAGTTTAAATTCCTTTTGGAGTTTTTTGGTGTGACTGCAGTGTTTGTCTTTTTGTCTTGTCCTGTGATGGACTGGAGATCTGTCCAATCACTGTGAAAATGATTTGTTTTCCTACGTTTTAATGCTTGGTTCCCCTCTACTCTCAGAGGTAAACATACTGAGTATTTGTGCCCTAAAGGGTTAATGTTCCAGGTTCCAAGGGGTGTGGATTGGTGGAGCGAAGTATGCAGATGTCTGACAGAACAAGAAGGGAGAGAGCAAACCAGAAGAAGTACTTTAACTCTGTGTTTCTCTGTTCAGAGTGGCTTTTGGCTGTAACAGCAGCTCCTGTTGACATTTTCGGGGTGTTTTTTGTTAATAAAGACTCTTAGAGTAGACAGACAACTGCGGTTCCATTTTTGCATGCCGAGGAACATTACATTAGCATGTGGCTAAGCTTTTAGCATGTTCATGAGTGCTACTTTTACATTGTGTCTACTGGTGAGCCATGAGGTCCCTGTGGGCAACCGGATGCCTGCGGGCACTCTGTCGGTGACCCCTGGTCTAGAGAAGTCAGAGAGAGGCACTCTCTTTGTTTCTGACTACATTGTATTAGTTTTTATTTATTTAGAAGGTAGCCTACGACAGATTTCAACTGTTTTGTTTTCAAGTTACACACAACACATAAATTAAATTTCATTAACTTGGATACATATCAGATGAAGTCTAATGTTTGATTTTACTCAGCCTCCTCCATCATTTCATTAATAAATGAATTTGCTCACTCTGTATAATTCATGAAACAGAGGCTGAAGTTCTGGATCTTTATCTGAGATCAGTACATTTTGCTAACAGAAATGTGTTTGTGTGTTTCCAAAGCTAATCAGAGCTGCAGTTTTAAGTCTTAGTTCATTCAATCTGAGCACATTTAATACAGAAGCCCTCTGAGGTGGAGCTCAGACAAACCAATTCACCTTTACCAGATGCTGTACACACAAGAGAAATTAATACGACTAAAATTAAGAATTTCGGGCTGTGCCGTTAAACCACTAATATTAACTCAAATCTCTTCAATCTGAAGCAGAGGTATTCATGTTGTGAGTCCAAAAATCCAAACTCCTTTTGTACACAACAGTCTCAAGATAGAAATCATCTTCAATCATAAGAACTACAGTTTTAATTTCTCCTGCTTCTTGTGCCGTGAGCTGCTGATTCAGAAATATAGGTTCTGTTTATCACCAACCTGAAGCAGCAGCTCTCCCTCAGGTATCCTTCGGTCCGAGGCGCCCGAAGTTATGAAGCTGTTGTCGTGGTTACCGCTTCTCTTAATCCCATTAGAAGGCTGGTCTTTAAACGCCACTGTAGAAACACAAAAAGATGATCCAGTTAAACATAAAACCTTTTACATTGGTCTCTAAGAAACCTATCAGTGTCATGGTTTTATGAACTTGCATCTTGTGTTGTTTTACCAAAAATAAATAAGCAATACTTTGTCAATTTTTGGTTTCATTGATCTTGTTGTGTGTCTGGGAGGTCAAACTTTCCTTAGAGCTTTCTAAGTCAGATACACTAGCTATCATTTTTTTTACTTTTATATTTTTCAGAATGACTTTACTGGACTCTTTTTCCTCAATTTAACTTTTTTGCTGGAGTCCTTACTGGAGTATTATCCCAGCATTATTACCTAAATTACAAATCCTGTTCCTGTCTGTCATTTGTACCCAGTTAAATTTAAAAATACTCCCATGGCAGGAGGTGTCTCTGATTTATGAAACACAACGTTGACCTGTGGTAGACAGAAAAAAAAAGTGACAAATTTGTGCGAAAACGACTAAATGAATATCAAGAGAAATATAACCTTTTTCCACAAAAGAATTAAAGATTTGTTTTTATTTTTGTGATGGTATTGATTGAGGAAACTCAACTAACCTGTAAAAGAAGTATGATGTGAGTGAAAAATCCTACCTGAGAAGAAGCTCTTGGTTCGGAGAAAGCTGACGCTGAGTCTCAGGATGGACAGCTTGTCCAGGCTGGACAGGATGTCTTTAGGGAAGGGCAGCAGGCCGGCGAGGCGGTCCAGCTCTGAGTTTAGGCGGTCACGGTGTCGTTTGGAAGGGTTCGATTTGGCACCTTCAGCAGGAGTGGCTTTAACTCTGTGGACAGAGATAAAATCATTATTTCTTTAGAAACATCAGGATATTATCTGTTAGAAATGTAAGGAAGATAATTAACATTTGATCGATTTTTTAATGTTTTTTTAAATGAGAATATTAACATGAAGAGTCCCGATGTGTTTAAACCTACAATCTCAGATCTTTATAAAACTTGGCACATTTGTTAACTGTGATCCCACAGCACAGTAGCTCAGACCTTGAGTCAATCGAACTCATGGTTCCAGATATATGGTCCCCCAAATTTGGGGATTTTCTGCAGAAATGGGCATGGCCGCCTATCTTCAACCTCAGTTGTTTCAGGACCTTGTTGTGGTTAACAGGGATTTTGACCCCAAAATGCAGACAAATGCCTCTAGACATTGATTTCCTAAAACAAACTTACCTAGTTGTAAAGAAAAACCTGTAGAGGCAGGTTTGTTCTGTCAACATATCGCTGTTTGTTTTGATGTAATCAGAAGTGCACCGAACATTGTTCAGTGATCAGTGTACACAGCCCTAAAACATGTCTGAAATAGTCATTTTTTTCTGCTATCCTTACTAAATTTGAAGCTGATTGCATGAAAAAATAAAAAAAAAATAAGACTGAGCAATGTTCAGAGTTCTTTTTTCTTCTGATTGCATTAACCTTTATTTTATATTTCTGATTGCATAAAATAAACTGAAATAAATTACATTTTTATAGATGTAATGCATGGTGTGCGCTTTATACTAAGGTTTTTTTTTTTTTTTATTGTGTGATTGTGAATATGTGACCCCTGTATTGTGTTACGTATCTTATTACCAAAATCTTGTCAACCAGCCACCATGAATTATATTAATCATTTTGGTCAAACTTTGTAAACTATGTTACAGTCTGATATTGTTCATGTTGGTAATGACTCTCAACTGCCACCATAGCAACTTGTACCTCAATATCTGTAAAACTGTCTGAGTTAGAGTGATCTTTGTGTCGATTAGGGTCAATTTTCTATGGTTTCTAAATGTTAATGAGTTGTAGCTGTAATTACTGTCTGAGAGTTTCATTAAAATCTGTCAAATGGTCAATGATCTATTTTGCTAACTGACACAAACAAGTCAGGCCAAAGTTTAAATATTGCACCATATTTATTGTGTATTGCACCCTGGGGGGTATGTGTCGACACTCAGCTACTACCACGCCAGATTATAGTTCAACATCTGTAAAATTGACCAAGTTAAAAATATCTGCAAATAGATGGGAAACAGCAACCATATATATATATATATATATATATATATATATATGAATCAAATCAAAAGAATCAAACACATATTTTATTTAACCAGGAAAATTCTGTTAAATATTGTTTTAATTGTGAAAGAAAATCTGACTACCTGGAGAAAACTCATGCAAACACAAAGATACCAAGCCATTCAGATAAGAAAATGTAGATAAAATATTTTAAATAAATAACCTATTAATATTTAGGTCATAAATAAATAAATACATAAATAAAATAAATATGTATTAGGTAAATAATAACTATATTTTAGATAAATAATCAACACATATATGTTTGAAAATCAATTAAATCAATCAGTAGATTAAAGAACATAATATAACTGTCAGATGTTTTAGGTAATTCCCTCCTCTGTCCACAAGGGGCGCTATTCTAATTCCACTAGAGATAATCTGTGTACACAGGATTTAAAGTACAACCATTATAAAGATTATATATTGTTAATCTCCTCTTTTAACAACAAACAGTTTAATATAACAATAACAAAAATGCTAAGAAATGAAAAATTGAATAAAGCTTACCCCTTTGGAGCAGGTTTTCTCCGTTTCCTTCCAGCATGGTTTTAGTTGGAACTCAGAGCAGCAGAATCAGATTAAAAACCCGGTCCAAAACCATGAGAACTCATCACCAACATTTGATGTA
>JAVKLF010000077.1:3545344-3555586 GCA_034783495.1 Millerichthys robustus | reverse complement strand
GCAGCTGCCGACGAGCCACACCTGCAGCAGCTAAAGAGACACACCTGCAGCAGCCGACGAGCCACACCTGCAGCAGCTAAAGAGCCACACCTGCAGCAGCTAAAGAGACACACCTGCAGCAGCTAAAGAGACACACCTGCAGCAGCTAAAGAGACACACCTGCAGCTGCCGACGAGCCACACCTGCAGCAGCTAAAGAGACACACCTGCAGCAGCCAACGAGACACACCTGCAGCAGTCGACGAGCCACACCTGCAGCAGTCGACGAGCCACACCTGCAGCAGCTAAAGAGACACACCTGCAGCAGTCGACGAGCCACACCTGCAGCAGTCGACGAGCCACACCTGCAGCAGTCGACGAGCCACACCTGCAGCAGCTAAAGAGACACACCTGCAGCTGCCAACGAGACACACCTGCAGCTGCCAACAAGACACACCTGCAGCTGCCAACGAGCCACACCTGCAGCAGCTGACGAGCCACACCTGCAGCATCCAACGAGCCACACCTGCAGCATCCAACGAGCCACACCTGCAGCCACTCTGTCTCCATCACCTCCCTTAAGCTGCACCTGGAGAAAGATTAAACTCTTTGGTCTCAGAAGACAACAGATAATAGTTAAATATTGGATAAATTAAAAAAGCCAAAATGAAGACCATCCAGTTAAGAAAGTATTAGAAGAATGTTGGGAAGGAGGAAAGGAAGAAATTAATAGTTTTGGGTGGGTTGGGGATGACGGAGCAAAAACATGTAATGTGTATGACAAAGAATTAAGTCCAACAGTATTGTGGCCTTTGAGACATACATGGACATGGAAATATATTAATATACACAGCTCATTATCAAATATTAAGGAAAGAAATAGAACAGATCTGCCAAGAATTTTATAATCAAATACAGAATATATGATTATTTGCTAATTTGTAGTGATCGTTTGAAAACCCCCAAAATTAAGCAGCTAGTGTAGCAGTATGATTCCTGGATTAAAGATTAATATTTCAAAAAGAACATCTAATTGTCTCAGTATATAAGCAGTAGAATTATGTGCGATATTATTACGTAGCTTTAGAATGGGTGGAGGATACTAATATAAATAAAATAATAGTTTGTAGTGATTCATTATCTGCATTGTTGAGTATTGAAAAGGGAAGTACAAATAAGATATTTTATATGAGGTTATGGCTGTTTATCAAAGATTATGTGAACAAAATAAAAATGTAATATTGTTTTGGACTCCTGCTCATGTGGGTATTTTGGGTAATGAAAGAGCAGATAGGTTGGCTATTACAAAAGCAAATATTCATGTGCCAGTAAAGTTATCTAAATCTGAAGGCAAAAGTATAGTTTGGAGAGAAAGCAAGAAGATATGGAAAATTAGTTTGGATAATGAAATAAATGGAAGGCACTTGTATAGGATACAAAATACAGTTGATGTAGTAAGGATTGGAGGAATAAACAGGAAGGAGGAGATAATTATAAATAGAATAGGAACCGGTCACAGTTTTTTAAATGGAACTCTTTTTAAAATGGGGAAACATCTTACTGGTTTATGTAGTTGGTGTGAAACTGTAGAAACACTGGAACATGTTTTTATTAGTTGTAGAAAATATGTAAATCGAAGAAGATTATAATTTGAGGTTGATCAGTTAAATAGTATTAAGGGGAAAAAGAAGATTTTTAAATATTATTTTTAATACTTTTCATATTCCAAAAAACCAAAAAACGCAGGACGTTTGCTGCGAGTATCCATCTTTTTGTCCACCACCCCGACTTCCCAGTTCCGAGTTCCAACGTAAATGGAACGCAGTAAAAACCTGTCTGCTCATTTCATTGTCTGTAAGCTGTTCTCCAGCTGTGCTAGACCTGTAGACAGCTGGAGGAGGGCCTGCATGGGTGGAGCTGGATCATGCTGGGGCTACCAGCTGCCCACAGAGAGGCTTGACTGGGTGGGCATCATCTATGGAGCAATTGATACCAACCAGGACAAAAAGTCCCCCCATTGTCCTGCTCAACCAGTGTTTCTGAAGCAAATCTTTATTTACAGCTTCAAAATAAAACTTCTGCAACGATTACTGTTTAAAATATCGAGTCTGCTGCTTGCTTTATCATCACAAACATTCAACTAAGAAATGCAAGCTATTTCTTACTGTTTTCATACATTTTTCTTTGTTTTAAAGTAAGATAAAAATGCTGCCCAAGGAGCAGAACCAAACTAAAACTTTTGACTTTTTTTTGGTAATTTCTTCTTTTGTATGTCAGCATTCGAAGATGACAAACAAATATATACTTTAAAAAAACATAAACAGCTGCCATAATTAGTGTTGCTGAGTGAGAGAACTGTAAAAATTGTGAAGCAAATGAGCTAACTTTTGCCTAGACTTCAGAAGAGACACTGGTGAGACACCGGCGTCACAGCAGCATCCAGTTGGTCCCAGCTGTGTTGGTGTGGAGGTGTTTGCTTGGAGAAGAGGAAAGGTCACAACTGCAGAGCAAGCACCCCTTTTTCACTTTATGAAACAAACCGTTCGTCAAGTGATGCTGTGGGTTTGACGCTGACTTTAACACACAAAACTCCTTCAAGAGTGGAAACTGGCTTTTTTTTTGTCTGTGGTCTGTGTGTGGGGGGAGTGGGGTACAAAACTATGTCTGCTCAGAGGTTGTGAAAATGTCAGGTAATTGTTTCTATTTAAAAATGACCAAAATAAGTCCATTTGTCAGTAACCTGCTTGTTTCTGCTCCTCCCACTGATTATGCGGCATAGCTGCACCTGATAATCTACCTTAGGATAAAGTTCAGGCTCTCCTCTCGTGTACTTGAGTTCCATGATACTTACCTGTGCTTCCTTGTGTTCTGAAAGTTCCATCCTGCTGAGAAGAGATCATCACCTGGAGAAACACCGCTCACCTGTGCCACTGTGTCTGCTTCCAAGCATGTAAATGTACTCACCTGCTCACCTGTAAGTACGCCTGCACCACCTGGGATTATCAACCTGCATCAAGGCTCCTACCCCGCTCCCTCATGTAAACTTCCTCGCCTCTTACAACAAGCCACAAGACCTGGAACTAGTCATCTCCTCTCATATCCACTTCCCTGAGTTAGTGCAAAATAAAATACTTAACGGGACTTCTGCCTCTCCGAGGTTCTGTTGCATCTCTCTGACACCACCTAGATCCGTGACACCATTTGCATGATTCAGATTCTGTAGAAAGTAACTTTTTTTTCCCATTTTCAAAACAAGTTTGTACCTATTATCTTTATTATTTTATGCAAATTATGTAATTTGTGTGGATATTGATTAAGGAAATGAATATCTGTCCCATTAATTTATTTATGCTCAAGGAGCTGCTACTGATTAAAACGATGTTGGTGTGCAATGTGTTTCTTCAATCTGACAACAGCATTGGCTGGAAGCTGCAGATGTTTAAATATAAAAAAACAAAAGATTTGTTGTCCAGGTTGTGACTTTTCACTCATTTTGTGGAATTCAGCTAATCACACTGCTGAGCTGCTCAACACAAATCCGGCCAGTTCCTATTCAAGTTTATTAATTATTAATTTATGTTTTGTGAGAAACACTCTGCTGTTTAATCCACATCAGAGTTTATGAGATGTACAAAGAACATAAAATCTATGAAATCAGGTCCTCAGACATCATCTTTTAGTCTCTAGACTAAAGGTAGAAAAAAAAAAATCCAAACATTAAACTGCAAAATCCAAAGAGGCACCAACCATTGTGACTATTGGGTGAAAATGTTAATTTGCTGCTTTGATAATAATGCATGCCATTTCCAAATGTGATTATATAAACAGAATGGTGAGCTTGTAATGAGCTTAGGGTGTTTTAAAATATGTGACAGAGCCTGCACAGTGTGAAATCCACAAAAGAGCCTCAAAGGAAAACCTATAAGATTAAAAGCAGAGTGGGACCGACAGCGGCTCCCTGAGGAACACCAGGTTTAAAGGTCCTTTGTCAGTAATGGAGCATTTTAGCAGATGGACCCAGGAAGCAGACAAAAGGAAAGGAACTCGAATGAAACTTAGGCTGTTATTATAAAACTAAGAAAACAAAACGCTAACGTGGCAGCACACTGTACAGAATTTGACCATAAAGTGACTCACCAGGAAAAACAGAAAACAGGAACTGAGATGGCTGAGCCAAAGCTGCATAATATGTAAAATAATGTAAGTCTGTAATGAAAAACACCTGAGCTGATGACAAACTGGAACAAGTGAGAGTGAGCATGGCAGACTGACTGAGAGGAACAAGTGATAGATGGCACACAGAACACAGGGGAGTTGAACAGGAAACAAAACACGTTAGATAAGGTAAATACAAGAAATGTAAATGAGGCTAACCATGAAACACAAAAAGTCAGAAATCAGAAACGGAGGTTCTGGGATCAGAGCTGTTGGTAAAGAACAATAAGTCTGATCTGTAACCTTTAAGGATTTACTGAACTATCCCTACGATAAAAGATAATTTAATTTTAGTCGTGAAATCAACATTATTATCAATAACAATGATGGACAGGTAACACTGCAACCTTCACACAGTCCTGCAGAAACACGGGGGGTAAATCCTACAGAAATATATGCTAGGTCAGGCTAACAGCCTTGAAACCATGACAAGGCTGAACAACATGCAACAACAGCTCTTTATAGAATCTCAGTTTAATTAAACTTGTTGATTAAAATAACTCGTTCAGTTTCCACATTTTAGTGTTTAACAACTTTGTCATTTATAAGTTTAACAAAACAATATTTGACTGCAGAAGGGGTTCTTCAGTATGTTTCATTAAGCAGAAAAAGTCTAATAAAAAGTGATAAGTGTCATAAAATGCGTTTCTGTAAACAGATCTTACAGCAGTCCTAAAATTACCTCCTGATGAAAAGCTGTGATACAAACAGAGCTGAAATGCGGCACCACGTGGGAAAAGCTCAAAAACTAAAACAAGGATGTCTGTTCTAAAAAAAGCCTCAACTTTCTCAATCCAAGAGGAGAACAAGAGGCGTGCAGCCGTGAGATTTGCAGTCTGTAGCTTCCTGCCAACACGTCTCGCTGTGGTCCCCAGTCTGACTCAGACCTGACTCTGCAAAGGGTCTAACCGGGGTCTTGGGTTGCGGGGGGACAACCTGTGACCCACTTGGGTGTCACTGAAGCACATCCTAGTTGCTGTACTGCATAAATTCGGAGGATTTAATGATCTGACAGAGTTTATTATTTACTAACATCCCCATATGACACATGACACAAGCAAATTGTAGGTTGTGACTCATAAAAATGTTCTAAATTAATATTCTTCAGAGCTCTGATCTTTGCTGTTATTTGAAGGGTTTAAGGGCTTAAAGGAGGGTAAACTACTTAGAGTTTAGACAAAAATTTACCCTACTCAAGCTCCTAAAAAAATCTTAAACAACAGCAAATATTGGTTAAAAAGTGATTAGCATATTGTTTTAATTCAGAATAAAGACAAATCGTCACAGTTTGAGGAGTGTAGATTTAGGAATGCAGACAAACACAACAACCTTGAAGAAACACTTAAAACCTCGATAAAGAAAGCAAATGAGCTGATGTGGCATCAACAACTTCCTTAAACTAAAGAAAAACAGAAAGAGGTACAGAATATCAAAAAGTGGGCAGTGTCGGAGTTGAGGAGCAGACATTGACTGGTGGAGGAGAGAACTAATGGCACAGGGGACACTGCTGAATAACTAAAACACGTAAAAACACACAGGAAATAAATCTAAAAATAAACACCAAACGTTATCATAAACAACCCAAAATACATAGATTCTGAAACACATTTTAGAACATAAAAGTATAATTACAGACTAAACTGAATAACTGCTTTAAGTGAGTCTGAATAACTTGCTCAATTGCTCTATTTTTAAAGTGAAACCTGAAATTTTTTAGCACCGTTTTGGGGCATAAATCACAAACAGCAGCAGGCTGTCTGAAGTGCTTTTTGTGGTCAAAGAGAAGGGCTGTTTTCAGCTTCAGAACCAGGTTTTTGCCCCAGATCAGCATATTTATTGAAGAAGGTCTGGGAGGACCCCAGGAGCTGTCATCACCTCAGCTGAACACTTGCTAATTGGAGTATGTGAACCCTCCTCTATCACGACACAGAGTGGAACGGGCTACAAAAATAGCCTCAGGTTGTATCTGGGCAGCAGTGACTGATAAGAACTCATTTTCATGTCTTTTTAACTGAATGGTAAATTGGTCCAATTAAGAAAATTGGTCTTGAATGAGGTTTAACAATGAGACTGTACTGTTATTGCAATCAAATCTGAAGTCTTCAGGAACATTAAGAGGTTCAGAATGTTCTTTTCAGGTTTTTATAGAAAAACTTCTGTTTAATGTATCTGAGAGGAAAAGAAAAATGGGTGACAAAGTACTTTTAGGTCAAGGAGAAGAAAAAGTGACAGAATTACCTATGTCTTCCCAGTGTGCCAACAAGCCATCGCTTTGTGATGATGATCACAGCGTTTGGAGATCAGAGATGCTGAAATCTACAATGACACGCCAGAGAATAATTTCTGTGCCGCCTGAATTAAAACGATGTTCAGCTCATGACTGTAACACCTTTAAAGGAAAAGCAATACTATTATCTTGTTCATTATTAAGAACAAAACAGCAGCAAAGGGGCTGATGACATATCTCCACAGATATCAGACAGGCTGAGCATGCCAAGATGGTGTGATTTGATTAATTTTTTAAAATCTTTTTTATGACAGCACACTATCTAGTTTTGAGGAAGCCTATTACTGTCCTCCCACATAACCCATCAGTAGCAGGCCTTAGGAAACCTCCACACTCACACACAGTGGTGTATTGGTATCTTTGTGAGGACTTGCATCAACTTCAAATACAGCCTACAGCCTAACCCTGACCCCTGACTTTAAACCTAACCTCACAGGTACAGACCTGACCCTAACCCTTACTTAATTCATACCTGAGCCCTAAACCTTACCCCTGATCCACAGATGGTGTTTTCCCTTGTGTGGACAAGGCAAAATGTCCTAAAAAAGGACAAAATGTCCTCACAGGGATAGCAAAACATGCCCCCACACACGAGTCCATTTAAGACCCCACTGATGCTACTGGAGCACTACTGCCATCAAGTGGCTGCAACCACACAATGCACGTTTCTGTCTTTAGATCACATTTATAATCACATTGTGTATATATATATATATATATACTGTATATGTACAGACGATTGGAAATTGATGTGTACTACAAACCCATTCACACAGACCAGTATTTGCTGTTTGAATCTCATCACCGCTTGGAGCACAGTTTAGGGGTCATCAGGCCAGGGTCCCCATAAACCCAGGAGCCAGGGAGAAGAAGAAATCGCACATAAGACAGGCCCTAGAGTAATGTGGTTATTCTAACTGGGCTTTCCTTAAAGCAGACAGGAAACACAAAGGACTCCAGCCAGCCTATGGCTAAACATGTCCACCCAAAGCCTAGACCCAAACCAGTGGCCATTTCAGAGGACTATGTAGTTTACACTCATCTACAGGCCAGCGGTCACTCTGTCAGGGATGAAGATGTTCTTATCCTTCATATGGAGGAACGTTGGTTTGAGAGAGGAGGGGAAGCCATTTTTGTGAAGAGAAACCGTCTGTCATTAAAAAAGGGTGGAGGTCTCTGGGTTCAGCTGTCCCCCTCTTACAATGCTGTTATTACAAGTATGACTCAGCCCCCTTTGATCCTGGGGTGATGGAGTGGTGGTTCCGCTATCCAAAACGTAGGACCAGAGGGTGTGTTCCAATTATAGGGGCATAACTTTCCGTAGCCTCCCCGGTAAGGGCTATTCAGGGATGCTGGAGAAGAGAGTCCGATGAATGGTCGAACCTCAGGTTCAGGAGGAACAATGCAGATTCCGTCCTAGCATCCTTGAGGGATCATGGGAGTTTTCCCATCCAGTCTACATGTGTTTTTTGTGGACTTGGAGAAGGCATTAGACCGCGTTTCACAAAATACACTGTGGGGAACGCCTTGGAAAGATTCCAGAAGAGCTGGAAAGATAATGGATGGATGGACGTGGATTACACGTGACATCTATGTAGTCACAAAAAAGCATTTTTTATGAAGTTATCTTAAGAACATGAATTATGTCCTCACGTAAAAAAATAATAACATTTACTAGACTTACATTTTCACGTCATAACATGATACAATTCATATTTTATTTTAGCAGTGAAAAAAAGCAGAAGCAACTAGTTTTATTTATTGTACACTTGTCAAAATATAATCTTGTTTTAACAGTTTTTACCTTTAAAAGGCACAAAATCATTTTACTGCAATTTGATTAACAAATCATTGAACAGAAACCATATAAAACAATAAATCAGATCATTTTATATAATGTTTTGGTTCCTGTTGAACTGTTTTTGTTGGATCTGTTAACGGTTCACTTGAATTAACAAAAAAAATCATTTTAAAACTATTTTTAAAGGCCTTCCTTATTTTTGAGTGTGCAACAAAAATACTCCAATTGCTGTTTTGTTTTTTTACCTGAGATTATTTACTAAGTAGTGCAATACAACTTTACAGCATTATTATAAGTTAAACTTACATCTCTCACATATAAATATATTCAGTCGGTAATTTATTTAAACTTAAACAATATACTGGGAGAAACATGCAGGCCAATTTGTAAACATAATGAAAGTTTTGGAAGCAATACAAATGACCACAAAGACACCACCGATTTGATTTGAGTTTCTGCAGAGATCCTGTGAGAACAATAGCAGTTTGTGTCAGAAAACTGGTTTAAAAAATCACTGCTGCAGCAATAAACAGTTCTAAATTATTGCTCATGTTCAATTAGGTTTAAATGAGTTTCACGTTTTTTTAATGTGCAAGTCATCACATTTTAAATTCTGAACGAGGTTCCGTGAGTACATCACTTTTCAGATAAATTAAATGACATATAAAGAAGGAATGCCCTTTACAGTTCATTAGTGGCAAACACAGAAACAAGCGGTGTGTAAAGATTTATTCACCCCATAACACACCTCCAAATGAAGTCCTTGCTGAAAAAAAACAACTTTATAACTTGTTTCTTGATATTTTCTGGACATTCCATTCCCACCATATGATACATATTTCACAATAATTTATGCAAATACAGAGTTTGGAGTAATTCAAAAACAAAAACGCATCTTAACACTTGATTTAAGACTTGTTACAGTCAATAATTTTGCAGAAACCCCCCACTAACCTTGAAACGGAGCGCATACAGTCAGTTTTCCTTATAGCCTTTCTCTGATGGAGTGGAGATGCATTTATTTGGTATTAAGAGTCTGCAGCAGATGGATGGGCACCATCTGGTAAAGTTTTAGAAGGTTGTTGCTCATCATTCTGGTTTCCGTGTGACGTCGACACCACCTCGTATTCAGCCAGCACCGGATCGTTAGAATCCTGGCAACAAAAAGACAAAATAAAATGAAAGATTTTACTGTGGAGGAAAAAATTCAAACATCTGGAAGCAATAGACGTCTTTATTAAAAAAGAACAACTTAAAAGTTCTGTTAACATGCTTTCTATCTGAGATGTATTTTAAACTCGAGTGTTATGGTGGCACACCAGGTGAGCTCTACATGGTATTTTGTGCATAGAAACAGCATTTTCCCATGTCCTCCTATAGACGCTGAAACTAAATGTGAAATAAATAATACAGAAATACTATTAAAAATAAAAGCAAGAGTGAATCATGAATTTTACTGGCTGCTGGAGAATGGCAACTTTTAATGCTTACCTGGTTGATTTACCTAGTTTAATTTGTGTAATTTCTTTAAATGAAGCATGTGTAAATAGGTTGCTTTTTATAGAATAAATATTTTATTAAATTTAGTTTATAAAAACTTTATTAAAGCGGCAGTAAGGAGTTCTGAGAAAACCGTGGACCTGAAAATTTGAACAAACACACCTTACAGGTGCTACAGCCCTCCCTCCCCCAGAGCGGAGCCAGCTTTTCTATAACATTAGGTCGTTTGGGTGAATGACTGTAAAGTGCTTTGAAGTCTGTAAAAGTATTCCAGTTCCAGCGTTAAATATTGTTTATAAGTTAATAGAAAAAGAGAAAAAAAATGAATAGGTCATCTGGACAGGGTTTTCGTGGTATATGGCGTCCTTTTCAGGGACACTACCGAGCCATTGGTTCAGGTATGTTGATGACACCTGGGTTAAAATTAAATCTCAGGAAGTCCAACATTTCACTGATCACAT
>JAVKLF010000077.1:3263578-3273737 GCA_034783495.1 Millerichthys robustus | reverse complement strand
GAGAGAGGAGGACAGAAGGAGGTGAAGAAGAACAGAGAGGGAGAGAGGAGGACAGAAGGAGGTGAAGAAGAACAGAGGGAGAGAGGACAGAAGGAGGTGAAGAAGAACAGAGAGGGAGAGAGGAGGACAGAAGGAGGTGAAGAAGAACAGAGAGGGGGACAGAAGGAGGTGAAGAAGAACAGAGAGGGGGACTGAAGGAGGTGAAGAAGAACAGAGGGAGAGGGGGGACTGAAGGAGGTGAAGAAGAACAGAGAGGGAGAGAGGAGGACAGAAGGAGGTGAAGAAGAACAGAGAGGGAGAGAGGAGGACAGAAGGAGGTGAAGAAGAACAGAGGGAGAGAGGACAGAAGGAGGTGAAGAAGAACAGAGAGGGAGAGAGGAGGACAGAAGGAGGTGAAGAAGAACAGAGAGGGGGACAGAAGGAGGTGAAGAAGAACAGAGAGGGGGACTGAAGGAGGTGAAGAAGAACAGAGGGAGAGGGGGGACTGAAGGAGGTGAAGAAGAACAGAGAGGGAGAGAGGAGGACAGAAGGAGATGAAGAAGAACAGAGAGGGGGACAGAAGGAGGTGAAGAAGAACAGATGACAGACTGCAGGAGGAAATCAGTGAGGATGAGATAAGTTCAGAGGAGGAAGAGTTGGGAGGAGGAGGAGGAGGAGGAGGAGGAGGAGGTCAGGGACAGGAAGACGTGTCAAACAACAACAAGGAGACATTTTGTGATAAAACAGAAAATCCACCCAGTTTGAATCGGACTTCGCTTCAAGTATTATTTGTTGGTGAAAAAACAAAAGACTTTATTTGTTTTCTTTACGTTTTTAAATCTCTTTTTATTTTATGTCTTCCTGCTGTAGGTTTTATTTAAAACAACTTTACTTTATTTTATTTATTTGCACCCGGCTTTGGTTTTGTGTTGTTTTAAAGTGCTTCGTAAAATAAAGTTGGGTTGAATTAACCCTTTAGTTTCTGCTTCTCTTTGTGATTATAAACCAAACATCTGGGGGTTTGAGAATAAACAAAATACTGTGGTTTGGTGGGGCAGCAGCTATCAAAATGTAATTTAGTTTAAAAGTTTGTTTTAGCTTGAAAAGGTAAAAACCTCATCACCCATATTTTACCTAGAATCTGAATAAAGTAGTGCGTGTTGAGAGGTCAGGAAACTGTGACAAACACGGGTGATTTAGAGCTCGGAGACACAAATAAAACCAGATAAGAAATGTCTTTTAACTGCTGATTGTCATCTCATGTCGGAACGTTTTATTTTCGTTTACAAGCAGAAACACACGAGCTTTCACATGTTCAGAGATGGTAAAAAGAAAATTTAGTTTTCTTCTTATATGACTGGACTTTTACAAGAAAGAAAAGTAAAATTTAAGATAACGTTTTAAAGGATAATCAGCTGCAAGATAATAAATAAAAAAGAAAACATAAACCGTCAAAATATTCTACGAATAAAAACGCAGAGAAAGATTATCTTGAATATAATGAGAATAAATGTCATTTTGACCTTTATTACATAATCTGAACACTTTGGAATAACAGATTATTTCAGTCAATCAGTGAGTGAGATAAAAATTAAACGGGAAGCCGTGAAAATAAAAAGAAGCAAGAGAGAGAGAGGAAGGTGGACGGGAAGCAGAGGGGGGGTCAGGAAGTGGAGACAGGAAGCAGAGAGGAGGAAGACAGGAGGAGTCCATCAGCGCGCAGGATGAGATAAGACTGGAGGAACAATAGTCTTCCTGTCTGATAAGGAGGACAAGGAGACAGACCAGTTGGACAACTTTGAAAACGGCTGAGAAAACCTGCAGTTTTTTTATATGAAAAAAGAAAAACGTAATGAAGAAGTGCAGAACAAAGACAGACACACTTCCTTATGATCCAACACTGGACTGAAGTTCAAACCCTGCAGGAAGACCAACACCTGCAGGTGAGCTCACCTTTCACCGGCTGGGGGTTGGACTGCTTCCTGCGCGGCATGTTCGCCTCTGTCCGGCCCAGGTCCTGCTCTGCTCCGACGGGGACTGTCCTCTCACTCCGCCGGGACTCTGACCCGTCCGTCAGCCCGCTAACTGCATGTCATCATCGTCATCATCATCCTCATCCCCTCCTTCTTCCTCTTCCTCCAACAGACACCAGCGACGGTGGTGTCATCGCTGCAGACTTCCTGGACCAAATCCACATTAAACCGTTTTTAAAAACTCATTTAAAGTGTACTAGAATTTACGTTAAACGAACTAAACTCACTTCAAAGTGAAATGTAATCTTCAACCACATCACGCGCACACCTGTCACTTCGAGGTTCGCGCTGTCAACCAGTTTCTGTCATTTTCTTCCAGCAAGTAGACGGAGCCGTCTCGCTAACCACCCGGTTAACTTTTAATGTCGAAAATAAAACTTTCGTTTAAACCTCAACCTACGAGTCAGTTTTACGTCTACAAGTATCAACTCGCTGTTATCCAGACCTGAGACAAAGTCCACAAAAAATAATCCGCTGCAGAAACGAGTCGAGTTCCGTCCAAACTCCGTTTTGTTGTCGGACAAATCATTGCTGACACCTCCGCGCCGGGGCGTTCTGACAGAACACCGGGTCCGGGCTTCCAGTGACGTCACTGACAGGCGCAGCCAAGGATTGTGGGGCATGTAGTTATTTCACCGGACTCTTCAGTTCAGTCAGTTGCTTTCATTTTAACGATAAATATTGTGCTCCATGAGATTTAAAATATAGAAATGTTAGTCTTATTTTATTTTCATCATGTAACTGTGCTATAGGAGTCTAATTTTTAACGATTTATGTAAAAACTCTTTGATCTTTTTTCATGACTCAACGTTTTGACAGATTCCGAATGTGCTGGAGAGGCTTTTTAAAATTATGAGCATGAAATACGGTTGCCTCCGATTTAAGCCTGTTTGCTGCTCCAACTCAACAGCTCTATATTTGTAAACTAAATTGGTTGCACTTCTCTTAGTGTCCACCAGGTGTCAGTCTAACATAAAAAATCAATCGTGCCTCCAACATCTTCAGAACTGCATTTTGTGATTAAAAAAATGTTATTAAACACAAGTCATATTAGCAGAATTAATAGTTAGTAAGTAAATGTAAAAATGACAAAAAGCAAGCTAAATGCTAAAAGTAAATTCAAGAACATTTCATCAGAATTTTACCTTTTAACTAAGACATTTGTAAAAGTAGCAGTAACGCGGTGAGAATTTGCAGTCATTGATGTTTTTCTTTTGACGGTTACTTTCTGTGGTTAAGGTCAGAGCAAAACAAATTGCCTGAAAGATTTGGCAATTTGTTTGACATCAGACGCCCCTCTTGATGCAACTTGAGCTGTGAGTACAACATCGCAGCACTGATCTCCAAGGTACCACAGCCTAAAATTAAAATAAGTGTGCTGAACTTTAAAGAGAATATTGTTTTTGAAGATATCTCAGTGTATTTTAATGGTGAATGTTTAATATTTAAAAATATAATAGTTGCTAAAAACAAGAAGTCATAGTAGCCATCTCCTGAAAGAGCTGAACATTTTGATTTAACGGGTAAACTGGCTGTTTATGTCTGTGGAAGTATGAGCATAAAAAACAAAGAAACAAACAAACCATCGCTGTAATTTAAAGCTAACTGGATATTCACACATGTTTTATCACACAGGTATTTTCAGACCAGTGTTTGCACAGTTATAATTCACTGATAAATGTGTGTCGTTCTGGTTTTGTTTCTTCAGAGCGCCTGGATGCGGGACACGATGGACAGGGTTTGTCATCAAGGATCCCTTAAAGTGTGGAGAGTTTAAAAGCCTCAGCAGACAGAAACAGACCTGCGAGAGCCTCTGGAGGACTGCACGTCGTGACCATTTCATCATGAGAGGATGTGCGGATGGATA
Source organism: Millerichthys robustus (assembly GCA_034783495.1). Classification (NCBI taxonomy): domain Eukaryota; kingdom Metazoa; phylum Chordata; class Actinopteri; order Cyprinodontiformes; family Rivulidae; genus Millerichthys; species Millerichthys robustus. Next base: position 3,269,858 of record JAVKLF010000077.1, on the reverse strand, counting down.
TTTTAGTGGACAATTGTGTATCAGACAGCTTGCTGTTAATTCTTCCCATTGATGTTGATCCAACAGAACATGGACCTTCAAAATTACAATTCACACTTTCCTGCTGTGGGGCAGAGTTACCCATGTGTGGCCGTAAATAAATATAATCTGAATTTTTGTAGATTAAAAAATGCACACAGTAGTGCCTGGTCACAAAACTTTTTCACAAATTTGTAAATAATTGACGTATTAACAATTGACAGGAGAAAATTATTGTGATGACTGAGTTTATTTCATAAAGTTTCTTCATGGCTTTACAAAGAGTGGCATTAAAATCGTTTTTTAATCACTAAAAATGTTCGATTATGGATAAAAGGTGCAAACACTGCAGGAAAACTAATTTAGCAAAACATCCGTATTAGCATGGACAGAGTTTCCTTCTGATGAGAAGCACTAAGACTCCCTTCACACAGAACCTCTACAACGTTGGATAGCATGACTCTCTTGGACTCCTTTAGGATGTATCTTTGCGATAGAAGACCACAACACATTACCTTCACGTGCATCACATCTGCACTAGGTTGCCTCCATCACCTTATCACAATCATGGCTACACCCTAGGGATGACCCTTGCACGACCAGTCCTGCTTCAAACGCTGACTCAGCTGGTGCACATACCTTTACTGCCACCACGATGCTAAACCACCACAACCTCGCTGTGGAAGTTGTGTGCAACCATTGTGGATTATTACTGTGTGTAGTGGGTTCTTAAATTGTCAAGGGGTCCTAAAGGATTGTATTTGGTCCAACAAAAGACTTAGGAGTCCCGTCTACGCCGAGGCTTTGCTTCTTGCTGAGCCCTCCACGCAGCGAGCACTTCATCGTCCTCAGCCTCAGCCAAAGCCCGAGCCCTGATTCTCTGCCTGGTTTGAGTGAGGAAGGCTGCAATATCATCTTCCTCTTCAGCGCCAACATCCTCTCTCCTGTTCCCTTCGGTCTCACTGCTTTCATACCGAGACTGATAAGTGAAGTTTCTCTTGGCGGAGACGCTGCAGTCGCTCTCTTTGTATGCTCCATACGATCTTTCTGCTCGGCCAAAGCCGTGGGATTGTGTGAACCCATTGCAGGAATACTCTGTGTCGTTGCTGGATGTTCCTTCATGTAATCTGGTTTGATATGTGGATGCAACGCCGTACATGTCCTCGTCTTCAACAGCGCAAGAGCCTCTGCGGCTCGAGAAGTCAAACTCTGAGGCCGAGGCATCGAGATCGTCGTATGGATCCTGGGACGGATCATCTTCTGCACCTGAGGACAGTTTCTTTGGCGGAGGTCTGACACTTTTTAGCCAGTCATCAATGTTAGTGTCCTTGTCTTTCTCCAGAACAGGGTTAAGATTAAGGCACCCAGATAAGCCATAACTCCTCTTTGGTTTCTCTTTTTTCTTTGATTCTTCAAGAAACTCCTCTTCTTTTTTCTTCCTTTCCTCCTCTTCATCATCATCCTCCTTTGGTTTCTTTTTCTTGTAAAGGGTACTGCGTTTGTTGTCCTCCAGGATCTTCTTTTTTTCATAGGTGGCCATCTTGTCTCTCATTTCAGACTTGATCTCCTTGTCCATGGCATCCAGTTTTCCCAGGTTGACCTGGTCTTGAAACAGGCTAAAGAGAGGGACACTGGTGGTGGTGATCTTATTCTTCTTGGGACCCAGACTTGATTCAAAGTCTGAGCTTGGGGCCGAGCCTCGATCACTGAGACCTGAGAAACTGCTTGACCCCCCAACTGAAAGAAGAGATGCAGCTCTTCCTCGATCCTTGGACAGAGCGCTGGAGTAGGAAGCTCTGCTTAGCACGGAGGCTTTATCATCTTCTGCACCCCGACCTGAAAGTACGCTCGATCCCCCACCAAAGCTGAGTTCAGACCCGACCCTGGATGGAGGAGGCAGGCTCATTTCACTTTGCTTTTGTTTGATTGTTTCAGAGACAACATTAGCGATCCAGTTCTGGATGCTGGCAAGATTGACCATTGGTTCACCTCCAGGTCCTTGCACTGTTGGAACTGGGAGGATTGGAGGTACCGGTGGCACAGCAGACTGAGAGGTTCTTGTACTTCTCGGCTGTGAAACTGAGGAGATGACAGATGATCTCCCACTGAGCATGGACATGTTGTCATCATTGATGACATTTGGTGGTCCTGCGACGCTAGCTCCAGCCCAAAAAGCAGACAGAGGTACCGTACCACCGCTGACACAGCTCTCTGTCTCCCACCCACAGATAGATTGACTTTCTTCTAAAGTTTTCTTGGAGCGCTCCAGAATCTCCTCACGCCTTTGCCTCCTTTTGATGGTTGCCGAGTCCTCTCCCCGGCTCAACTCCAGAATCTCATCAGTGTTCTCCTCACCAAGACGCTTCTGCTGCCTTAACTTCCACGCCTGATATGCTGTGAGGTTGACATCCTGCAGGGAAGCAGTTCTGGGTTCTTCCTCTCCATCGCAGACAGAACTCTTCTCTCCATCCTCCCTATCCTTCTTGTTCCAACCAAACTGTATCCTCTTAATGCGCCAACGCTCCAAAGGTGTCATCGTCTTCTTGTTCTTTTGACAAAAATTGTACATAGAGCTCGTTTCAGAAAGGATACTGTCAACTTCATCATTAATCTTCTTCTGCCCTCCTTCTGTGGTGGTGCTCTCGCTGCCCTCATCATCTTCTTTCTTGCAGTAGCGGGCTGCAGCTTGTTCCTCGATCTCCTTCAGTCGCTGTTTCCAAAGATCCGAATAACTCGTGCAGCTGGCGGTGGACATGCAATCAGTCGACGGTTTCCTGTTGTGACATTTTAGGCGTTCTTTCACAGCTCGTATGTCCTCACTGGTGACACTCTCCTCCTCCATGTCCCCATCTTGTTTAGTCCTCTTCAGACAACCACCTGTGAGGGAGTCCCCATCCTCCTCCTCACTGTTTAGCTGTGCCTCCCACCAGCCGTCACTCTGGTACTTCTCATTTCTGCGCTGCCATTCATGGATCATGCTATCTAGACCATCATCATTATCATCATCATCTTCGTCCCCGTCCTCCTTGCCCTTCTGGTTTGGCAGAGTAAGTTCCTTTTGACCCAATTCCTGTCCACCCAGCCCATTCTGGACTCCAATCAGCCCACTTTGGAGCGCTGCAGCAGCTGCAGAAGAAGCAACACTACTCATTACACTCTGTCCATCCTCCTCCTCCTCCATCACGATGGAGTGAGCTTTCACCTCCACCATGCTCTGCTTTTCTTCCTCATCTGTATCTTCTTCTTTGCCGAAGAGCTGGGCGCGGGTACGAGCGTCAATTACAGAACACTGGCTCAGCGTTTCATCGTCGTCGTCTCGCTCCTCCAGCAGGTTTTCGTTGAACTCTCGCAGCTGTTTTAGGAAACCTTCATTGGGGTTGATGGCACGTTTCTTCCTAATGGAGGTCAGCGCCTCCATGATGGTCATGTTTTGAAAGATCATCAGGTAGGATGCCACCAGGACGGCAGAGCGACTGATGCCCATCATCGAAACCACAAGAACCTTTCCTGCAAGAAATGGAAACAGCCATTACCAACTTTGGGCTCTGAAGGATGGAACTTCAATGTTATTTGGTGTGTGGGTTAAAAAAAGAGGAATTAAATAAACACATTATGTTTCATCCTTCACAGCCAATTTCAATAAATGATTAATATCCTGGAAACAGAGACTTGAAACACGTTAAGAAAATGAACAAGCCAAGTATGAGAGGATGAAGACAAGTTTATTCATAACCTAAATTCTGAGAAATTAAATATTAAACTTACTACTGATTCAGTTTCAGTGATTGTAGATCTGAAAGGTTCATTAGGATCTGTTTCGTGGTTCACTAAATATTTTTCTAACAGCCAGACACAGCAAATTACAAATTGTAACTGCCCTCATTTCATGGCAGTAGATGATTAAAAAAAGCACCAGAAATTATTACTTAATCAAGAATCCTGGTAACTGAAGAGGTTATTTATTAGAGTTTAATAAACATAAAAAGTAAATAATATTTATGATTCAGTTTTTTCCCCATTTTTCTGTGTTGGGTTGTTCAAAATGTATTTTCCTTTTAACTGAAGAAATGATTTCCTACCTTTGTGCGTGAGCAGGGCCTCGTCCAGAAATTCAGCTGTTGATCGGAAGTGCTGCGAGATGTCAACATCAGAGAAGTCATCCACCTCAATTCCCAGGTATTGGATCTTCATATCGGCGTAGAAAGACTCGTTGGTGTAGACACCTGTGCCATGAGCAGTATTAAGGATGTGTGTGATGCCCATTCTCTTCAGACGGGCCTTGTTTACTGCAACGGACCTGAGAGAAAAAAATATAATAATATAAAATTGATCTCCTGCAGAATCCTGGGCTATGATATTCCTAATGTTTATTTCTGTAGTTTGGACATTTGAAAGAAGGAAATGTCTCAAAAAAAGATGAATATTTACTGAAAATTCTGTTGGCAGCTTGTAAAAAAAGCAGTCACAAGAAAATGGAATAAGGCAGAACCACCAACACAAGATGATTCTAAATATGATGGAACAGTTGACTCATGAAGACCAGGGCCAAAGAAAGTGGGAGAAGTGGATCTTATACTCCTCAACGACAGGTCAATAAAGAACCAATTGACAAGTTTTTCATGTTCTGTTATTTTTGGTTTTGTACAAATAAAAAAATACAATAAAGATAAAGTCAAAAATATCCAACAAAAAATTGCGTGAGGCAGATGAAACATTGGATGAAACCGTACGCTGATGACTCACTTCTCAGCGATGAAGATGTTGGGCCAAACCTCGTCTACAGGATTGATGGGAGCTTCCAGCCGGTCCTGGATCATGGCTCGTTGGATGTCCAGAACACAGGGGGTGTTGTAGGGGCTGCGGTCGTCGATCATGTCCCTGACTCGGTTGTAGAGGTCCTCTACCATCAGCTGCTCGGCAGACTCCAGCATGGACTCAGGAATGGACTCGGTGCGAAGGCCTCGGGGCGGCAGCTCTGAGGAGGAGGGAGATTGTGACACTAACTATAGAGAAACTAAAGATTTTTAAAGAAAATACAACACTGAGTATTTAATGGCTTTGAAGAAATTTACTCAATAAGCTGAACAAACCCCCCAACAGTTTAAAGGTAGAAGGAGCTAAATGCAAGCTTAAAGAGCAAAGTTCTACCTAAAGCTTTAAATGGTAACAAAGTGAGAAAATTCTGAGAAAACCAAAAACTAAAAGTATCAAAACTCTAATTAAACACAGGAAAACAACAGTTAAAACGTGAAAGTGTCAAAATGTTAGCTAAACCTAAAGAAACAAACCATCATCAGTACAAATTCAGGTAATATTTGCATTAGTTGAATAACAGTAGTAGTCAATTACGGACTGATATTTTACAGTTTGATTAGTTATTGAATTACTGACAGGAAAATAAATGCAAATGGAATTCATTATATAAAATTTTGCTCAAATAAAGATGAAAACATTTTAAAAATGGAGCAGATCTGAAGAGACTTGTTACACTTATACAGTAGATAAGGCTGTTTGTGACCCTCCAACTGTCCTATCAGGGAAGACATCAAAATTAGAAGTAAGAAACTGTATTTGTCTGAATATCTGTTTATTAGTTTTAGGTTTGTCGTGGTAGAAAAAAAACGATGAAGACAATGAACTTTTTGCATTTGCTTGTCAGGGCTGATAGTTGAGTATAAAAAAAGACTGATTATTTTATTTAAAAAGCCACAATGCAAATGCTTTTACACCTTTTACAGTTTTCTCTTTTAGCAGAGTTTCATCTTAAATAATAAATGTATGAAGGCTTTTTAATGATGAAAAATAAAGGCTCCCCTGGTGGTTTAATACATGCTGTCTGACATTTTCACTTTCCAGAGGGAATAAAAAGGCTTTCTGCCTGTCATCCTGAAGAACTCATGCAGCCATTGAGTGTTTCTGTTGTTTCTGAGCACCATCGGCCTAAAATAAAACATCCGATTCACAGAGAAACATCTGCTGCAGACGGAACACGTATCATCCATTACTGCTGATGTCAGAAACTAATTCCCTCCATTGGTGTCAGTCTGCTCCTCCAGAAAGAACCATCTTGTCATGTGGAACCCCTGTCTCTATGTTTGTTAACAAGCTGAAGGACTGGAGTTAGGATTGGCTGGGAGTCGAGTCTGTTTGACCCATTTAAAGCTCATTATTTCACATTCTGCACGTGGAAGAAGAGAAGGAAATTGTCTGATCTGTACTGATCCCTGATGCTCCCACAACTTTAGATCTTTAATTAGTTAAA